>AP025072.1:4975532-5252398 GCA_036186865.1 Eustoma russellianum | reverse complement strand
TGCTTAGAATAGTTGGCCTATATAAGCACAGGGTTGCTGGTCATAGATGACAAGTGAGCAACGTGAGTAGCAAAACCAAAGGGTGAGGCGTGTTTGCATAATTGCTAGAGTGCCTAGAATTGTTGTTTATTTCAATGGAATCACTGTCCTTAAAAGCAATTCGCATCCACCGGTTGAGCAAGGTGAACTATAAGAGAATGCTTCTCATGATTTAACAGCTTCCTTTGTTAGTTTGCTCTACGAGAAAGGGATTGAACTTGCAAATATAGAAGTGTTTGATAGCAAGTTCAAAGTATTCAAATTATCTTTCAATCTCCCAAACAACATCCCATATGTTTTTATATAAGTTTGAAGCAAATTTTAAAATATTTTCCATCACTAGTACCTTTGAAAGCATACATTCTTTCACATTACTGTCACCACCTAAATCCGGCCTACGACCACCTGAAACAACATTGCCTCTTCCATCCTCCGGTCTTCTGGTCCTCTTTCCTCAGAGACGCAGCGAAAAGAGGCCACCACGAGACAAGCAGGGTTCACTACTAGCGGCATCATTGAGCAGAAGCCAGAGTCTCCTGATCGTTAGTGACCTACCAGCAACATAGGAGCTCCGGCGGTTCAAGATTTTCAAAGGCAACAGATTGTTCTCGAGTTGATATCCTTTATCTAGCTACTTTTTCTCTTCAAATTTCCATGGTTTAGTTCACTGTGAGATCATTACTTCTCTTGATTTGGATTGTCAAATTGATGAGACCAAAAACCTTTGGTTAACTTTGTTTATTCACCTATTGTTCCATGTCTCTCTTTGAAACGTTGCTTCATTGTTGACAAATCATCAAGATAGTGCTTATGCCTTGTATTGATTCCATTGTTGTGAAATCATGCTTGAAGTCCCAATTGTTTGAATTTTGATATCTTTGATTGTCAAAGTTGAGAATGACATGGATCAAGAAACGGAGAGCAGCAAGGCAAGGGACTGAGGTGACTTGAAGAAGCAAATACCTAATCTGCGCGAGCTATCCAAGGGCTGATTGGTTGAATAGAGAATTAAGATGCTTAGTTGACGGATTAAGTGGAAGGAGGTGCAAGCTGGAGGCAGTTGTCCGGTGGGCCAGAGTCTGGCAGAATGGGTGACGGGCAGTGAAGCAAGGAAGAAGATAGAGATTGGCGCGAAACATTCAAAAGGGGTGAAAAGACAAGAATGTCCTTCTTATAAGGTGTTGGGGTGTTGATTAGAAAAGGGCAAATATGTAATTTTGTGGTTTCAGTTTGTAACTACTTAAGCAAGGGAGGTTAACCGCAACTCCCTTAGCCTTTCTTCTGCAATTTTCTGGAAACATTCCAGTTGAATAAAATTTGCTCTCTCTCTCTCTCTTTCGTTTCCTTCGAATTGGTTGCAGTTTGTGTTCGTGTGTATTGCTTGTGGATTGTATTCGAGTGTTGAGTGATTTTTGACATGGTATCAGAGACACTTGTGTAGATGAACTTTGGAAGCTTCATGGCAGGAAACAATTCTTCCTCTTCATCGTCTCCTTCGACTTCAGCCAATCATCCTGCATTAGATCCTACGGAGGATCCATATTATGTTCATCCGAGTGATAATCCATCTATGATACTTGTGCAGCCGCTATTAGATGGCAATAATTATCACGGATGGAGCAGACTAATGAGAAGAGCCTTGGAATCCAAGAACAAAATAGGATTCATCAACGGATCATGTCCGAAACCAGCAGAAGCAGCTCGAAGATATAATGCCTGGATTAAGGCAAATAATATGGTGGCAGCGTGGTTGGTGAATTCGTTGATTCCGAGTATTGCGCAAAGCGTCATGTGGCTGGATACAGCAATGGAAATCTGGAATGATCTGAGGTCAAGGTATGGAAATGTTGACTCCTTTAGGTTGTCTGATTTGCAGGAAGCATTTTATGCTATTAGGCAGGAAAATAACTCTGTGACCGAGTATTATACGAAATTGAAAGGAATTTGGGAGGAATTGTCTGTATTACGTGCAATTCCGAATTGCGAATGCAGTCGATGTACATGTAACTTGACTGCAAAGATGAATAAGTTTGTGGAGGATGATTGTGTTGTTAAGTTTTTGAAAGGACTTAATGAGGAATTTGAGGCGGTTAAATCACAGATTTTATTGACCACACCACTGCCTGATCTTAAGACAGCTTTTGCAATGGCTGTTAAATTAGAAAGGAAGATGACATACACAAGTAATCAGAACCAATACGGGAGCAGCTCATCCCCGATAATGAATGTGACCTTTGCTAACCAGGGGAAGCAAAGTTCCTATGGCAACAAATCATATGGTTTTGAGTTTGGATCAAGTAATGCATCTGGCAGGTCAGGAGGGAGAGGCTATGGTAGAGGTAACCAGAGATATGGTCAGAATTCTAGAGCACCTATTTGTACTCATTGTGGTATGATTGGGCATACCGTTGATAGATGCTATAAAAAGCACGGGTATCCACCGGGATACAAGCCAAAAGGTCAAGTTAATCTGGTATGTGGTGACGCAGAGTCACAGCAATGTGATGACCAAGTGATACAGAAGGAGTGTGAGAGATATGAAGGGAGTACTCAGGGGTCTCAAGTGACACCGACCTTGACACCAGAGCAATACACTCAGTTATTACACATGCTGCAAGAGCATCAGGACAGAGGAGGCAGAAGTGTTGGTGATTCTTCTGAAGGACTGATTGCTCAGCATGCCGTAATGTCAGCACAGCAGGCTAATGTTTCTGGTAAGAGCTCAGGTAATGTTGTGTATAAAGGTTTAAATATATGGATATTGGATTCTGGAGCCAGTGATCATGTGTGTTGTGATCTGAATTTGTTTATTTCCTATCATTCCGTTGATTCTTTGTTTGTTAAGCTCCCAGACAACTCCCATGCCGCAGTCTCCCATGTTGGCTCAGTACATATTAATCCCTACCTGACACTTGATAATGTCTTTTATGTCCCCTCGTTTGCCTTCAATTTGCTGTCTCTAAGCAAATTAACCAAAGCTAAATACATTTCAGTCCTGTTCCATCATGATGCTTGTTATATTCAGGACCTAGAGTCCAAGAAGATGATTGGTTCAGCTAGGGAGAACCATGGTTTGTATCACCTTCATGGTCAACATGTTCAGTGTTCAAAGACAACCTCAAGTGCATTTGCAGTTGAATCAGTTACACCTGGAGTTTGGCATGCTAGACTTGGACATTTATCATCTAGCAGACTTAAGGAAGTGCAAAAGATGGATCCAGCAGTTTCAGTAGAACCCAACCTTAAATGTACAGTATGTCCCTTAGCCAAACAAAGAAGACATCCCTTTCCAGTTTCTACCTCAGTGTCTTCTTCTGTATTTTCACTTGTTCACATTGACATTTGGGGACCATATAGATACCCTACAATGTATAGACAGCGTTACTTCCTTACTATTGTAGATGACTATAGCAGATTTTGTTGGGTGTATTTGATGAAGTGTAAATCAGAAACAAGGTCTATCATACAAAACTTTTATGAATATGTCTTGGTTCACTTCAACTGTCGTATCAAAACCATTAGGACTGATAATGGTCAAGAATTCAATATGAATTCGTTCTATACTGCAAAAGGGATTATCCATCAAACAAGTTGTGTCTACACCCCACAACAAAACGGCATTGTCGAAAGAAAACACCAACACATACTGACTGTTGCAAGAGCCATAAAATTTCAAGCCCACGTGCCCTCAGCATACTGGGGCTTCTGTGTCTTACACTCTGTCTACCTGATAAACATCACACCAACACCTCTCCTCAAAGACAAAACACCTTACCATATCTTATACAATAAAGCCCCAACCTATGCCCATCTCAAAGTGTTCGGCTGCCTTGCTTTTGGCACGGACACAAGAGCATACAGTGATAAGTTTGCTCCAAGAGCTAGGAAAAGTGTCTTCCTAGGTCTGTCATATACGACTAAGGGATATATATTGCAGGACCTAAGTACAAAGGACATCTACATATGCAGAGATGTCACATTTCATGAGGATGTATTTCCATTTTCTTCTCAGCCTACAGTCCAAATCAATCCTCTCACCTCTTTGTCTTTTCCTCTAGTAAGTCAGCCTTCAGATTCAAATTTTCAACCAGTGTGGGATGCATGGCCTGATCATGCACATAATCCTTTTTCCCTTCAGCACTCAACATCACCATCTGCCATACCCGATGCTCATATACCTGAATCTGTACATAGCCAAGAGATGCCTCCCAACTCAGCTAACTCTTCTCCAACTTCTAACTCATCTTTACCACCTCCAGAATCCTCTATGATCCCTCCTGGTCAGTTGATTATCCAATTGCCCCCTCTTGATCCTCCTGGTGACAATGATACTGATACTGCTGGACTGCACACCAATAATAGAAACCAACGAGTGAGACGTCCTCCTGCACATCTAAAGGACTACTACTGTAATCAAACTTCTTTAACTTCTAAACATAAAGGTCATACTTCCCCATATCCATTGTGTAACTACTTCACACTTGATTCACTTGCTCCAGAATACAAGGCATATATTTTAAATCTGAATACACACACAGAACCTAGTTCTTACACAGAGGCATCTAGTTCTTCTGTATGGCAGGAGGCAATGGCTAGGGAGATAGCTGCGCTGGAAGCCAACAAGACCTGGTCTGTTGTAAGGTTGCCACAAGGAAAGAAGCCCATTGGCTGTAAATGGGTGTATAAAACTAAGCTTAATTCAGATGGGACGGTGGAGAGATATAAAGCCAGGCTAGTGGCAAAGGGATATAATCAACAGTTTGGCATTGATTACCAGGATACATTCTCCCCAGTAGCCAAGATGACCACGGTAAGAATGGTGCTTGCTCTTGTTTCTCAGAATCAGTGGCCTATACACCAATTGGACGTGAATAATGCATTCCTACATGGGGACTTGCATGAGGACATTTATATGACACCCCCTCCGGGCATGATGCTGCCAGAACCAAACATGGTGTGCAAGTTGGAAAAATCTTTGTACGGGTTGAAGCAAGCTAGCAGGGAGTGGAATTCCACCCTGACTCAATTCTTGATATCTTTGGGATTTAAGCAGTCCAAGGCAGACTATACTTTGTTCACTAGATTGGTGGGATCATCGTTAATGATATTGCTTGTTTATGTAGATGATATTATCATCAGTTGCTCTGATGAGGAGGCCATTAGAGTTACTAAGGAAGCACTACACCAGAGGTTTCAGATTAAAGATCTGGGAAGTCTTAAGTTCTTCCTTGGCATTGAAGTTGCCAAGGGAAAGGAAGGGATTTATGTTAATCAGAGAAAATATACTTTAGAGTTACTGGAGCAGGCGGGGTTCATGGAGTGCAAACCAGCAAGGAATCCCATGGAGAGCAATTTAAGGCTGACACACAATGATTCCCCATTGGTTGAAGACATGTCTCAGTACAGAAGATTGATTGGTAAATTGCTTTACCTTACTATTTCGAGACCCGATATATCTTATCCCGTGCAACAATTGAGCCAGTTCTTAGATTGCCCTACTCAAAATCATATGAAAGCCACACATAGAGTGCTGAGATATTTGAAAGGAACAATAGGTCAGGGTCTATTATTCCCAAGAACTGGAGGGTTGGAGTTGAAAGCGTTTGTGGATGCAGACTGGGGAGGCTGCAATGAAACGAGGAGGTCAATTACGGGGTATTGTGTGTTCCTGGGAGCTGCATTGGTGTCCTGGAAATCGAAGAAAACAGACTACAGTATCAAGATCATCAGCAGAGGCAGAGTACAGAGCCATGGCTCTTGTCACCTGTGAAGTCCAGTGGCTCACATATCTGATGAAGGATTTGGGGATTGGTTGTGATAGGCCTGTGGAAGTGTTTTGTGATTGTAAGAGTGCCATTCATATAGCAGAAAACCCAGTGTTCCATGAGAGGACTAAGCATATTGAGATTGACTGCCATGTGGTGAGAGATAAGCTGCAGGAAGGAGTGATCAAGTTGATGCCCGTTAGAACTGAGCTTCAGTTGGCAGATTTGTTCACCAAGCCATTGGATGCTAGGAGATTAGAGAGCCTTGCGAAGTCATTGGGGATGTGCAACATTTACTCCAAGCTTGGCTTGAGGGGGGGTGTCAAAGTTGAGAATGACATGGATCAAGAAACGGAGAGCAGCAAGGCAAGGGACTGAGGTGACTTGAAGAAGCAAATACCTAATCTGCGCGAGCTATCCAAGGGCTGATTGGTTGAATAGAGAATTAAGATGCTTAGTTGACGGATTAAGTGGAAGGAGGTGCAAGCTGGAGGCAGTTGTCCGGTGGGCCAGAGTCTGGCAGAATGGGTGACGGGCAGTGAAGCAAGGAAGAAGATAGAGATTGGCGCGAAACATTCAAAAGGGGTGAAAAGACAAGAATGTCCTTCTTATAAGGTGTTGGGGTGTTGATTAGAAAAGGGCAAATATGTAATTTTGTGGTTTCAGTTTGTAACTACTTAAGCAAGGGAGGTTAACCGCAACTCCCTTAGCCTTTCTTCTGCAATTTTCTGGAAACATTCCAGTTGAATAAAATTTGCTCTCTCTCTCTCTCTTTCGTTTCCTTCGAATTGGTTGCAGTTTGTGTTCGTGTGTATTGCTTGTGGATTGTATTCGAGTGTTGAGTGATTTTTGACATTGATCAATATAACTTTTGAATCCTGAAAGCATTTGAATTGATTGTGCACTGGTTGATTCTATTTAATTATAATTGATTAATTGAATGATTATGAGTCCAGTTGTGGCTTGGCATAAACTGGGAAAACATAAAATCAAATCAAACCAAACCAAACTAGACTGGTCAAATAGTTTGTTGACCGATTCGATTGAGTTTTGGTTTGATAGTTTGGAAACCATTATTCTGGTTTATGACATGCCCAAAAACCAAATGGACCGGACCTTGTACAGCCTTATAGTGACATTAATAGGGGTGCAAACGATCTAAACCGAATCAAATATTTGTTTATCAAGTCGAACATGTGGTAATTCTAGGTCTGCTCGAGATCGGCTCGAAATCGTTCGTGCATGATACTAAATGCTCGAGCTTGGCTCAAATCAATTTTAACGTTGCTCAAATGGACTTTGTTATGCTTGAGCATCTCTGGGAAATCAAGCTCAATCTCGAGCATAGGATTGGCTCGATATGCTCGACTGACTCGATATACTTAACTTCACTAAATTGGCTGCGCTTTTTATATTGTGAAGTAGCAGTTGATCGACACACTTGACGCAATTTTCATTATGGATCATTACGAAACAACATCTGTATGTTTCCAACACATGGGTATGTTTGCATACATCCGACCCTCCATACACCGCCATAGGCGGGAGACTCTTAAGGCAATGGGGAAATGTTGTTAGTGTTATACTTTTTTTGAAATTTTTTCACATCCAGTTAATGATTCAATCACCATTGAATCTAGAATATCACATAAACCATTTTTTAAGCACACTGTAAATCATTCAAACTCATCCATAAGTCAGTTATGAGCTCAAGAAAAAAAATAAACTATAAAATTTCAAAAGCCCTGCAACTCAGAATCTTAGATGGAATTCATCAAACAACATCCACTTCTTTAACAATGATTTTGGCACCATTAGGCATAATTCAAGAGCCTTTTTTAAGCCACCTCTTAGAACTTATAAAAGCTATTAAATGAATGAGTGTGTTATAAACTCTAAAGCAATCCAAAGGATAGCTTCATTCAAACAAATAAAGAGCAACCACAAACTGAAGCTTTTCGTATCTTCCAAGTCCATGAAATCGAAAAGCAACGCCAGAAAACTCATAAAATCAATATAATGGCACCATAGCAACATGACAATAATGAGATGAGAACCAACAATAATCTTCTTTCCCTCACATTTAAGAGAAGAAAGCAAATAAAAGGATGCTAATAATCCTAAAGCTGGAAAGTGGAAATTTTGGGAGTAAAAAAAACTAGGTCGCTTCTATTGTCATCTAAATTTGTGATGTTTCCCTCGCTACATTTTTGAAATCCTCTTAGCAACAAAAGTTTAACTCATCATCATCCGTACCAGTATATTCCAACGACAGCAAAAGCTATCGCTAGGACAACAAAAGTTTAACTAATTCATTAAAAGCTTCTCATTGAGGTGGTAGTGTATATATAAAAAAGTAAGAAATAATCTATGAAACATTTGAAAATATAAATCAATAACGAGCTTTAATACTATAGAAACAAATGAGATAGAGATATCCTAGAGGTGCAAAACTTCATTTTTGGATTCGAAACATGGTCTCCTTTGTCATTTGCACTTTCTGCAAAAAGGAAAAGCAGTGAATTGCCTAAAAAACGAACATTGCATATGAATGAGGAGAATTTAAACATCCTATAAAAAAATCAAAAGAAATGAAAAGCATAAAATTGACCTTATTTTTCTTCTTCACACCATGGAGTTCACGACACCAATCACCAGTACATTATAACACTTGTATAAAAAAAATATACTAATATAACATCAAATCTTACTTAATGATTCAAGTATCAATATGCTCAAGCATTAAACATTGAGCTAATGATTCAAGTATCAATATGCTCAAGCTTAACTCACTCGTTAAATATTGGATTCAAGTTGAATTCGGTCTTGAGTTTTATTGAAGCAAAGTAATCAAGTAAAAACCCAAACCGACCTCGATCTTGTCATCAGTCGCTTGGTTCATTTGCATCTCTACTAATATACGTGCATTCGGTTGCTCTAAGATAATGATATTACCATTGCCGAGATTGATATATCATTCTTCACATGTTTTATTAAAAACATGAACACCCAAAAATCAACAAAATCTATAAATAGAAATCTATCATAATGTATTATATATTCTTTTCAAAAAAAAAAACAGCATACATGTAACATCACCCCGGTACCTAAGTTACAAAGGAGAATGGAATATAGAGTGCGATGTGTAGACGGAAACTCCCTTGAGAGACGGATATTGTCCTACCCCGTGACTTTTAAGCGCGGCTTTCAATACTTAAAAATCAACCTTAAATGCAATTTAATTAATTTTGTAGGTTATGAGACTTAGTCACATAAAATATAGATAACAAGGAAAATGGGTTAAAAGTAGAATTAAAGGTAATTAGGGGAAATTACCAAAATGGTCCCTACTAAAAAATAGGGGAGTTACACAACACTTAGTATAACTCCCCATTAGACCAAGGGGGCGGTTTAAACAGAGAGAAAAGGAAGAGAAACCGCAGGGAGAAAAGAGAAGGAGAAAGGGAGAGGAAGAGGAAGAAGAGAAGAGGAAAAAGGAAGGAAGAAGGCCAATCTAGGTTCAATCATTAACAAGATTCTGCAGTACATTCGTAAGCTTAACTAGAAACAAAGGCAAGTAATCTTTCTATATGCTTTACGTAAATTTTGTTACCTTAGGCCCTATGTTCTTACAAAGAGAAAACTTGGATCACACATTAGTAGCTTCTATTTGTTTATGTTGAATGCTTTACTATATGTAATTGTTGTTGTTGTTGATGGTGTATAGTCATGTTATTTGGGCCAATTTCTGAAAATGGTTATGTTGTGGTCTTTGTTGATAATATGCCCATAAGAGTGTTATCCGTATTGTGTTTATTGCTTTGGTATAAGTTCTTGAGTTCATTAAGTACATCTTAAGTGTTTTGAGTGTATTTGCAGAAGGTTGGAGGATTAAAGATGTCATTGGTGTAGACTTGTTGTGTTGGAAAGTTGAAGAGATACATTGGAGGTTGTGGGTGATAGAAGGCTTAGGATGGACACCACTTTACATATGTAGGAATCAACTCTTGCTAGTTGTGTGTTAAGTATGATGAATCTAGGTGCTAAGATGGATCTTGAAGTGTAAACATGAAATGGTTGAAGGAGGAAGGTGAGGGAGAGAAGTTACTGCAGAAAAACTGCAGTTCTGAACTGTCAGAACACTTCGAACACCTACATTAGGCGCTTCAAGTCACATTAGGCGCCTAATGTAGGCGTTCAATGTGTCCCAGAGCATCCCCGTACACTTCGAACACCTACATTAGGCGCTTCATGTCACATTAGGCGCTTCATGTAGGCGTTTGATGTATACGGCACATCCCCGAACACTTCGAACGCCTAGAATAGGCGCCTCATGTCCCCTTTAGGCGCCTCATGTGGCGTTCCAAGTATACTGGAAGTCTTTTTGACCCTTTAGGCGCCCTATGTATGTGTAGTAACTCTATACACTTCTTTTGAACATAAAATGCAAGGGTATTTGAGGTGTAATTGAGGAATAGATGGTAAGCTTGACTAAGTAAGAATAAGATTGAATCCCAAGAGAATTAGTGAGACGAACAGACTTGGAAAGATACAAACAGGGAGTGTTTGAGGTGCAAGACCGTATACTTGATATGTAAGATGTGTGTGAGATACCTTTATTCTCTTCCATTGCTCATAAATTACAAAGCGTTTTGAAAGTGTGCTTGAGTTGTAAACATTAAGAGTGAATGAGTAGGGTTAAGTATGCATTCGAAGTTGATTCGCGATACGAAAAGGCATGAGGTGGTATGAATGAGGTGTATTTGAGAAGTAAACATTAAGTGTGAATGATTAAAGTTAGGTATGAATCCAAAGTGAGTTAGCAATATGAAAGGGCACAAAATGGTACGAAAAGGGTGTGTTTGAGGATGTATGAACGAGCAAGGTTAAGTGTGAACTCGAGATGATTTTGTAATACGAAAGGACGTGAAATGGTATGAGCAGGATGTGATAGAGGTTCAGGACTTTGTACTTGATATGTAAAGTGTGTGTGCATGTTTACACAGTTGATATGAAGTTACATGAGCATTCTGCATCATGACATGAACACTTTGCATTTCGACATGAGTTTCGGTTTGCGAAAAGAATACGAGTTTGAAAAGAAGATTAAAGTTTTCGGAAAGCAACTATGGCTTCTGGTTGATCGCAGGGTATAAAAGTCACGCCTGTGAAAGCAGGGTATAAAAGCGTGATCTGTGAATCAACAGCAGGGTATAAAGTATTTTATGGGGCCGTGGACCTATCAGTACGGAAAATAAAGTTATTTTATGGGACCGTGGACCTATCAGCACAGATATATGATATATGTAATGGGACCGTGGACCTATCAGCACGGATATATGATATATATAATGGGGCCGTTGACCTTTCAGCACGGGGTATAAAGTTATATGTTACGGGGCCGTGGACCTTTCAGCACGGGGTATAAAGTTCTGTTTGCTGTGGACTGATCACCCACAGGGTATAAAGTTCTGCTACGCGAAGAATATGATAAGAAGAATTATGAAAAGTTTGTGAAATGACAAGCATGACATGTTTACGAAAGAAGACATATGCATGGGTTTAGTGTGTGGTTTTGAAGTACATGCATCATGATACACAAAGCATAAGATTTGACATGCAAGAAATGTTACTAGCATATGTTCTGTTTATGTAGTATGTTTGGCTCTATATGTGATGGTCTCATTATGTGTGTCAATTATGTGGCTTATTTGGATTTGATGAATCGTTATAAAGATATTATTTGCCAACCCGAGCACCTTATTTTGGGCATTGAGTTATATAATGGTGACTCGCTGTGTGTGATCCGTAAAGTGTATAGACGGGTTACTTGCCAACGATGTTTTTGCTAAGAACAATTACTCTATCTGCTTTTCAGGTGAACCAAAGTACGATGATTTTTGTAGAAGATCACGGCGAGTGGGCTCATTGGGAGGATAGTCGCTAAAATGGACAGGCTTACAGTTCTTATCCTTTAGTTAAGGGAGTTACTATTAAAAATTTGTATTGAAGGATACTTTAGACACTCTCCCTGACACATTTTATTTCCGTTGTGTTTCTATTGGTTACATTGGATGTTAGTGAAGTTTTTAATTCTACGAGGTTTCTGCTGATTTATCTTACGTCATGAATGACGTGTGCTTGATCTGCTTTGACGCTTCGTAGTTCTTGTAGTAGACTACGGCGGGTGCATTGGTACCGATGCCCAGTATCGGACCGGGGTGCTACAGGTGGTATCAGAGACTAGGTTTCAGATCTATCTCGGAAACTTAGGTTCATGATCTTATAGCAAATTAAGATGTGATTTTCCCTTAAGTTTGACACTTAGGTATAAGTGATGATTTTCTAGAGTCTAAGTATGATCTGGGTTGGGTGTGTGCGAGCGCGTATATCATTTAAATTTCTATAATAATTTAAATTTCAGACCCCACTGATCTCTTAGACACAATTCTGTGATGCCTTTCTGAAGTGTTACGTGCCTGAGGCAGCAATCTTAGACAAGATAAGGCGTTCGACAGGCTGAAATAGGGTCGGATGACAGGGTCGGAGTATGCCGACCATTTTCATGCTTTTAGTAAACTCGTTCCTGCGATTATGTTTGATAATCGCTTAAAGATGGCAAAGTTTGAACGAGGTTTGGATTCGAGAATTCAGTCGGCAATTGTAAATGCGGAGATGAGAACCTACGAAGATTTGCTGGACACGTACTTTCACGTTAAGAGGGATTTCTGCAGAATAGCTGCAAGAGAGGCCGGTGCAAGATACTCTGACAGAGATAAGAGGCCAAGGGAGGAGATTGGATTTGGTGACAGGCCTAGACGTTGGGTTAAGATTCAGAAAAGAGGCCCAGTCGGGAAGTTTTCAGAGACCCCCGCCACAGAGTCCAGTTGTACACTAGGCTGTAGGAGTTGCCACATTATTATAAGAGCCATGACAGTGAATGTGGGAAGGTGGCAGGAGTATGTTATCGATGCGAACAGGGGGCAACCTTATTAGGGATTGCCCGGAGATAAGGAAGAATGATCCGGGAGAAGCGGCTCAGCGGCCGAAGGCAAAGCCGAGGATGAATGTCTGCGTCAATTTCATGACTGACACAGATATTTAGGAAGTCACCGACGTGGTATGAGGTACAATTTTAGTGAATAAGATATTGGCCAATGTACTTTTCGATAGCGGCATGAACCACTCTTTCGTGGCAAAGGGATTCGTTAAGCGCCTTCGTGGTTCGCCAGAATAGTTGAAGACTCCGTACCGTGTCTAAGCGTCGAGATCAAATTAAGATCTCACACCAACATTTACTGTCGATTAAAACAAGGTACAGTTAAGAATTCTGAGATGGAAGAGATAACCTTCCAAGGTGATTGCCGTTGATTCGAAGAAAGTTGAAAAGTTAGCACCGAGTGGTCTAACCCCATTATTACCGAAGTGCGGAGTTTCTTGGGTCTAGCTAGTTATTACGGGAAGTTTGTCGAGGGACTTTCGACAATAACGAAGCCCTCAGTCGGCTTACTCAAAAGAAATCCAAGTTTGAGAGGACGGGAGAATGCGAGAAAAGATTCGCAAAGCTCAAGAAGAGATAAACCACATCTTCAGTAGTGGCTCAACCCTCCTGTACAAAAAGGTTTGTGATCTATAGTAATGCGTCAAAAAAATGGCCTAAGTACGTAAACTATAGCATAAGTTATGATTTTCCATCCAAATCGAGTTGAGGGTAATACTTTACTTGTAGGTTGTGTTTTGATGTAACATGGGCGAGTTATCGCATGTGTTATGAGGAAAATAAAACCTTACAAACAAAATTAACCGACATATGATCTTGAGCTTGCAGCAGTTGTGTTCGCCCTGAAGATTTAGCGGCACTTTTTATATGGGAAGAAGTGTACTATGTTTACTGATCGTAAGAGCCTAAAGTATATGTTCTTCCAGAAGGGTTGAACATGGGACAGCGGCGATGGTTGAAAATGCTAAAGGACTACGAGATGACCATTAATTACCATCCGAGAAAAGCTAATAAAGTGGCTAATGCACTAAACAGGAAGTCTAACCATGCGCGACACCACCATTGGAGGGAGAAATGGAATAATTGGTCTAGATTCGATTGACTCTAAGGTGAATATTATGACAACATTGACCATCACATTGAGTTTGATCGATCGGGTGGAAGAGGCTCAGAATAATGATAAGACTTTGGGTGTTATTGCTGGGAAACTGAGGTATGGTCAGGTTGATGGATTTCAGGCTAATGATGACGGGAGCCTATGGTTTAGTGGGTGAGTATGTGTTCATAGGGTGGATGAATTCAGAAGAGAAATTTTGTAGCAGGCACACAGTTCGAATGTTATTGGTACATCCCGGTAGCACTAAGAAGTACAGAGATCTCAAACAATATTATTAGTGGTGAGGGATGAAGAGACATATTGCGGAGTTCATTGAGAGATGTCTGGTGTGTCAGTAAGTTGAGACTGAACACCAACAACCTAGTGGATTAGTGATACCGTTGGAGCTTCCAGGGTAGAGATAGGAACTTATTACTATGGACTTTGTAGTTGATTACGAAAACAAGAAGTGGATATAACATGATTTTGGTGATTGTGGATCGATCGACCAATCTGCACATTTTCTATCGGTCTCGAGGAAAGTATCTCTCGGAAGTTGGTAAATTTAGATATGGACAACATTGTCAGCCTACACGGTGTTCTAATAAGTATAGTGTCTGACCGAGACCAACGGTTCACTTCCAAGCTCTGGATAGTATTCTAGAGAGCCCTGGGTAAGGAGTTAAGGATGAGTACATCCTATCACCCTCAGACATGGACAGTCTGAACGGACTACGCATACCCTAAAAGACATGTTAAAAGCTGATGTCCTAGATTTCAAAAGGAGTTGGGGATGTAATGGTGAAGTTAATGGAGTTCTATCATAATAACAGTCACCACAGTGCAATTGATAGGGCTCCTTTTGAAGCTTTGTATGGAAGAAAGTATAGCTCCCC
Organism: Eustoma russellianum; assembly: GCA_036186865.1. Lineage (NCBI taxonomy): Eukaryota > Viridiplantae > Streptophyta > Magnoliopsida > Gentianales > Gentianaceae > Eustoma > Eustoma russellianum. Next base: position 5,237,602 of record AP025072.1, on the reverse strand, counting down.
GGTTTATTGGGATGGATTCGGTGTGAGGACCATCACCAAACATGAACGACTCGAGAAGACATTAGGAAGTGCGAGAATCACTCGAGAGAGACTCAAGTCGGCTCAGGACCGCAACAAAATTTAGACGGATTCTAAACGACGTCCTTTGGAGTTTAATGTAGGTGGAAAGGTTTATTTGAGAATATCACCTAAAAAAAGGTACTATGATATTGGAGTGAAGGGAAATTTAAGTCCCCGTTCTATTGGTCCGTATAAGATACTTGAGAAGGTGGGAGTTTTGGTGTATGAGTTGGCGTTACCTCCGGTATTGGTGCAAGTTCAAAAGGTATTTCGTATATCTCAGTTAAGGAAGTATGTGACGGATCCGATCAGTGTGCTCGAAGCACAATCTTTGGAACTCAATAGTGAGGTTATATATGAAGAGATACCTGTGAGCATCGTAGAACGAAAGGACCAAGTGTTGAGGAAACGGGTGATCTCTTATGTGAAAGTCCAGTGGAGCAATCACATGAAACGGGAAGATACTTGGAAACTTGAAGAGCGGATGCAGGAGAAGTATCCTCAATTCTTCAATTAAGGTACGCAAGTTTCGAGGACGAAACTTTTTGTAAGGGGGTGGAATGTCATACCCTATGACTTTTAAGCGCGACTTTCAATACTTAAAAGTCAACCTTAAATGCAATTTAATTAATTTTGTAGGTTATGAGACTTAGTCACATAAAATATAGAAAAACAAAGAAAAGGGGTTAAAAGTAGAATTAAAGGTAATTAGGAGAAATTACCAAAATGGTCCCTACTAAAAGATAGGGGATTTACACAACACATAGTATAACTCCTCATTAGACCAATGGGGCGGTTTAAACAGAGAGAAAAGGAAGAGAAACCGCAGGGAGAAAAGAGAAGGAGAAAAGGAGAGGAAGACTGGAAGAGGAAGAAGAGAAGAGGAAAAAGGAAAGAAGAAGGTCAATCTAGGTTCAATCATTAACAAGATTCTGCAGTACATTCGTAAGCTTAACTAGAAACAAAGGCAAGTAATCTTTCTATACATTTTACGTAAATTTTGTTACCTTAGGCCCTATGTTCTTACAAAGAGAAAACTTGGATCACACATTAGTAGCTTCGGTTTGTTTATGTTGAATGCTTTACTATATGTAATTGTTGTTGTTGTTGATGGTGTATAGTCATGTTATTTGGGCCAATTTCTGAAAATGGTTATGTTGTGGTCTTTGTTAATAATATGCCCATAAGAGTGTTATCCGTATTGTGTTTATTGCTTTGGTATAAGTTCTTGAGTTCATTAAGTACATCTTAAGTGTTTTGAGTGTATTTGCAGAAGGTTGGAGGATTAAAGATGTCATTGGTGTAGACTTGTTGTGTTGGAAAGTTGAAGAGATACATTGGAGGTTGTGGGTGATAGAAGGCTTAGGATGGACACCACTTTACATGTGTAGGAATCAACTCTTGCTAGTTGTGTGTTAATATGATGAATCTAGGTGCTAAGATGGATCTTGAAGTGTAAACATGAAAGGGTTGAAGGAGGAAGGTGAGGGAGAGAAGTTACTGCAGAAAAACTGCAGTTCTGAACTGTCAGAACACTTCGAACACCTACATTAGGCGCTTCAAGTCAAATTAGGCGCCTAATGTAGGCGTTCAATGTGTCCCAGAGCATCCCCGTACACTTCGAACACTACATTAGGCGCTTCATGTCATATTAGGCGCTTCATGTAGGCGTTTGATGTATACGGCACATCTCCGAACACTTCGAACGCCTAGAATAGGCGCCTCGTGTCCCCTTTAGGCGCCTCATGTGGCGTTCCAAGTATACTGGAAGTCTTTTTGACCCTTTAGGCGCCCTATGTATGTGTAGTAACTCTATACACTTCTTTTGAACATAAAATGCAAGGGTATTTGAGGTGTAATTGAGGAATAGATGGTAAGCTTGACTAAGTAAGAATAAGATTGAATCCCAAGTGAATTAGTGAGACGAACGGACTTGGAAAGATACAAACAGGGAGTGTTTGAGGTGCAAGACCGTATACTTAATATGTAAGATGTGTGTGAGATACCTTTATTCTCTTCCATTGCTCATAAATTACAAAGCGTTTTGAAAGTGTGCTTGAGTTGTAAACATTAAGTGTGAATGAGTAGGGTTAAGTATGAATTCGAAGTGGATTCGCGATACGAAAAGGCATGAGGTGGTATGAATGAGGTGTATTTGAGTAGTAAACATTAAGTGTGAATGATTAAAGTTAGGTATGAATCCAAAGTGATTTAGCAATATGAAAGGGCACAAAATGGTACGAAAAGGGTGTGTTTGAGGATGTATGAACGAGCAAGGTTAAATGTGAACTCGAGATGATTTTGTAATACGAAAGGACATGAAATGGTACGAGCAGGATGTGATAGAGGTTCAGGACTTTGTACTTGATATGTAAAGTGTGTGTGCATGTTTACACAGTTGATATGAAGTTACATGAGCATTCTGCATCATGATATGAACACTTTGCATTTCGACATGAGTTTCGGTTTGCGAAAAGAATACGAGTTTGAAAAGAAGATTAAAGTTTTCGAAAAGCAACTATGGCTGCTGGTTGATCGCAGGGTATAAAAGTCACGCCTGCGAAAGCAGGGTATAAAAGCGTGATCTGTGAATCAACAGCAGGGTATAAAGTATTTTAGGGGGCCATAGACCTATCAGCACAGAAAATAAAGTTATTTTATGGGACCGTGGACCTATCAGCACAGATATATGATATATGTAATGAGGCCGTGGACCTATCAGCACGGATATATGATATATGTAATGGGGTCGTGGACCTTTCAGCACGGGGTATAAATTTATATGTTATGGGGCCGTGGACCTTTCAGCACGGGGTATAAAGTTCTGTTTGCTGTGGACTGATCACCCACAGGGTATAAAGTTCTGCTACGTGAAGAATATGATAAGAAGAATTATGAAAAGTTTGTGAAATGACAAGCATGACATGTTTACGAAAGAAGACATATGCATGGGTTTAGTGTGTGGTTTTGAAGTACATGCATCATGATACACGAAGCATAAGATTTGGCATGCAAGAAATGTTACTAGCATATGTTCTGTTTATGTAGTATGTTTGGCTCTATATGTGATGGTCTCATTATGTGTGTCAATTATATGGCTTATTTGGATTTGATGAATCGTTATAAAGATATTATTTGCCAACCCGAGCACCTTATTTTGGGCATTGATTTATATAATGGTGACTCGCCGTGTGTGATCCCGTAAAGTGTATAGATGGGTTACTAGCCAGCGATGTTTTTGCTAAGAACAATTACTCTATCTGCTTTTCAGGTGAACCAAAGTACGATGATTTTTGTAGAAGATCACGGCGAGTGGGCTCATTGGGACGATAGTCGCTAAAATGGACAGGCTTACAGTTCTTATCCTTTAGTTAAGGGAGTTACTATTAAAAATTTGTATTGAAGGATACTTTAGACACTCTCCCTGACACATTTTATTTCCGCTGTGTTTCTATTGGTTACATTGGATGTTAGTGAAGTTTTTAATTCTACGACGTTTCCGCTGATTTATCTTACGTCATGAATGACGTGTGCTTGATCTGCTTTGACGCTTCGTAGTTCTCGTAGTAGGCTACGGCGGGTGCATTGGTACCGATGCCCAGTATCAGACCGGGGTGCTACAGGTGGTATCAGAGACTGGGCTTCAGATCTATCTCGGAAACTTAGGTTCATGATCTTATAGCAAATTAAGATGTGATTTCCCCTTAAGTTTGACCCTTAGGTATAAGTGATGATTTTCTAGAGTCTAAGTATGATCTGAGTTGGGTGTGTGCAAGCGCGTATATCATTTAAATTTCTATAATAATTTAAATTTCAGACCCCACTGATCTCTTGGACACAATTCTGTGATGCCTTTCTGAAGTGTTACGTGCCTGAGGCAGCAATCTTAGACAAGATAAGGCATTCGACAGGCTGAAATAGGGTCGGATGACAGGGTCGGAGTATGCCGACCATTTTCATTCTTTTAGTAAACTCGTTCCTGCGATTATGTCTGATAATCGCTTAAAGATGGCAAAGTTTGAACGAGGTTTGGATTCGAGAATTCAGTCGGCAATTGTAAATGCGGAGATGAGAACCTACGAAGATTTGCTGGACACGTACTTTCACGTTAAGAGGGATTTCTGCAAAATAGCTGCAAGGGAGGCTGGTGCAAGATACTCTGACAGAGATAAGAGGCCAAGGGAGGAGATTGGATTTGGTGACAGGCCTAGACGTTGGGTTAAGATTCAGAAAAGAGGTCATGTCGGGAAGTTTTCAGAGACCCCCGCCACAGAGTCCAGTTGTACACCAGGCTGTAGGAGTTGCCACATTATTATAAGAGCCATGACAGTGAATGTGGGAAGATGGCAGGAGTATGTTATCGATGCGAACAGGGGGCAACCTTATTAGGGATTGCCCGGAGATAAGGAAGAATGATCCGGGAGAAGCGGCTCAGCGGCCGAAGGCAAAGCCGAGGATGAATGTCTGCGTCAATTTCATGACTGACACAGATATTTAGTAAGTCACCGATGTGGTATGAGGTACAATTTTAGTGAATAAGATATTGGCCAATGTACTTTTCGATAGCGGCATGAACCACTCTTTCGTGGCAAAAGGATTCGTTAAGCGCCTTCGTGGTTCGCCAGAATAGTTGAAGACTCCGTACCGTGTCTAAGCGTCGAGATCAAATTAAGATCTCACACCAACATTTACTGTCGATTAAAACAAGGTACAGTTAAGAATTCTGAGATGGAAGAGATAACCTTCCAAGGTGATTGCCGTTGATTCGAAGAAAGTTGGAAAGTTAGCACCGAGTGGTCTAACCCCATTGTTACCGAAGTGCGGAGTTTCTTGGGTCTAGCTAGTTATTACGGGAAGTTTGTCGAGGGACTTTCGACAATAGCAAAGCCCTCAGTCGGCTTACTCAAAAGAAATCCAAGTTTGAGAGGACGGGAGAATGCGAGAAAAGATTCGCAAAGCTCAAGAAGAGATAAACCACATCTTCAGTAGTGGCTCAACCCTCCTGTACAAAAAGGTTTGTGATCTATAGTAATGCATCAAAAAAATGGCCTAAGTACGTAAACTATAGCATAAGTTATGATTTTCCATCCAAATCGAGTTGAGGGTAATACTTTACTTGTAGGTTGTGTTTTGATGTAACATGGGCGAGTTATCGCATGTGTTATGAGGCAAATAAAACCTTAAAAACAAAATTAACCGACATATGATCTTGAGCTTGCAGCAGTTGTGTTCGCCCTGAAGATTTAGCGGCACTTTTTATATGGGAAGAAGTGTACTATGTTTACTGATCGTAAGAGCCTGAAGTATATGTTCTTCCAGAAGGGTTGAACATGGGACAGCGGCGATGGTTGAAAATGCTAAAGGACTACGAGATGACCATTAATTACCATCGGAGAAAAGCTAATAAAGTGGCTAATGCACTAAATAGGAAGTCTAACCATGCGCGACACCACCATTGGAGGGAGAAATGGAATAATTGGTCTAGATTCGATTGACTCTAAGGTGAATATTATGACAACATTGACCATCACATTGAGTTTGATCGATCGGGTGGAAGAGGCTCAGAATAATGATAAGACTTTGGGTGTTATTGCTGGGAAACTGAGGTATGGTCAGGTTGATGGATTTCAGGCTAATGATGACGGGAGCCTATGGTTTAGTGGGTGACTATGTGTTCATAGGGTGGATGAATTCAGAAAAGAAATTTTGTAGGAGGCACACAGTTCGAATGTTATTGGTAGATCCCGGTAGCACTAAGAAGTACAGAGATCTCAAACAATATTATTAGTGGTGAGGGATGAAGAGACATATTGCGGAGTTCATTGAGAGATGTCTGGTGTGTCAGTAAGTTGAGACTGAACACCAACAACCTAGTGGATTAGTGATACCGTTGGAGCTTCCAGGGTAGAGATAGGAACTTATTACTATGGACTTTGTAGTTGATTACGAAAACAAGAAGTGGATATAACATGATTTTGGTGATTGTGGATCGATCGACCAATCTGCACATTTTCTATCGGTCTCGAGGAAAGTATCTCTTGGAAGTTGGTAAATTTAGATATGGACAACATTGTCAGCCTACACGGTGTTCTAATAAGTATAGAGTCTGACCGAGACCAACGGTTCACTTCCAAGCTCTGGATAGTATTCTGGAGAGCCCTGGGTAAGGAGTTAAGGATGAGTACATCCTATCACCCTCAGACATGGACAGTCTGAACGGACTACGCATACCCTAAAAGACATGTTAAAAGCTGATGTCCTAGATTTCAAAAGGAGTTGGGGATGTAATGGTGAAGTTAATGGAGTTCTATCATAATAACAGTCACCACAGTGCAATTGATAGGGCTCCTTTTGAAGCTTTGTATGGAAGAAAGTATAGCTCCCCGGTTTATTGGGATGGATTCGGTGTGAGGACCATCACCGAACATGAACGACTCGAGAAGACATTAGGAAGTGCGAGAATCACTCGAGAGAGACTCAAGTCGGCTCAGGACCGCAACAAAATTTAGACGGATTCTAAATGACGTCCTTTGGAGTTTAATGTAGGTGGAAAGGTTTATTTGAGAATATCACCTAAAAAAGGTACTATGATATTGGAGTGAAGGGCAATTTAAGTCCCCGTTCTATTGGTCCGTATGAGATACTTGAGAAGGTGGGAGTTTTGGCGTATGAGTTGGCGTTACCTCCGGCATTTGTGCAAGTTCAAAAGGTATTTCGTATATCTCAGTTAAGGAAGTATGTGACGGATCCGATCAGTGTGCTCGAAGCACAATCTTTGGAACTCAATAGTGAGGTTATATATGAAGAGATACCTGTGAGCATCGTAGAACGAAAGGACCAAGTGTTGAGGAAACGGGTGATCTCTTATGTGAAAGTCCAGTGGAGCAATCACATGAAACGGGAAGATACTTGGAAACTTGAAGAGCGGATGCAGGAGAAGTATCCTCAATTCTTCAATTAAGGTACGCAAGTTTCAAGGACGAAACTTTTTGTAAGGGCGTGGAATGTCATACCCCATGACTTTTAAGCGCGACTTTCAATACTTAAAAGTCAACCTTAAATGCAATTTAATTAATTTTGTAGGTTATGAGACTTAGTCACATAAAATATAGAAAAACAAGGAAAAGGGGTTAAAAGTAGAATTAAAGGTAATTAGGGGAAATTACCAAAATGGTCCCTACTAAAAGATAGGGGAGTTACACAACACATAGTATAACTCCTCATTAGACCAAGGGGGTGGTTTAAACAGAGAGAAAAGGAAGAGAAACCGTAGGGAGAAAAGAGAAGGAGAAAAGGAGAGGAAGAGGAAGAAGAGAAGAGGAAAAAGGAAAGAAGAAGGCCAATCTAGGTTCAATCATTAACAAGATTCTGGAGTACATTCGTAAGCTTAACTAGAAACAAAGGCAAGTAATCTTTTGATACGTTTTACGTAAATTTTGTTACCTTAGGCCCTATGTTCTTACAAAGAGAAAACATGGATCACACATTAGTAGCTTCGGTTTGTTTATGTTGAATGCTTTACTATATGTAATTGTTGTTGTTGTTGATGGTGTATAGTCATGTTATTTGGGCCAATTTCTGAAAATGGTTATGTTGTGGTCTTTGTTGATAATATGCTCATAAGAGTGTTATTCGTATTGTGTTTATTGCTTTGGTATAAGTTCTTGAGTTCATTAAGTACATCTTAAGTGTTTTGAGTGTATTTGCAGAAGGTTGGAGGATTAAAGATGTCATTGGTGTAGACTTGTTGTGTTGGAAAGTTGAAGAGATACATTGGAGGTTGTGGGTGATAGAAGGCTTAGGATGGACACCACTTTACATGTGTAGGAATCAACTCTTGCTAGTTGTGTGTTAAGTATGATGAATCTAGGTGCTAAGATGGATCTTGAAGTGTAAACATGAAAGGGTTGAAGGAGGAAGGTGAGGGAGAGAAGTTACTGCAGAAAAACTGCAGTTCTGAACTGTCAGAACACTTCGAACACCTACATTAGGCGCTTCAAGTCAAATTAGGCGCCTAATGTACGCGTTCAATGTGTCCCAGAGCATCCCCGTACACTTTGAACACCTACATTAGGCGCTTCATGTCATATTAGGCGCTTCATGTAGGCATTTTATGTATACGGCACATCCCCGAACACTTCGAACGCCTAGAATAGGCGCCTCATGTCCCCTTTAGGCGCCTCATGTGGCGTTCCAAGTATACTGGAAGTCTTTTTGACCCTTTAGGCGCCCTATGTATGTGTAGTAACTCTATACACTTCTTTTGAACATAAAATGCAAGGGTATTTGAGGTGTAATTGAGGAATAGATGGTAAGCTTGACTAAGTAAGAATAAGATTGAATCCCAAGTGAATTAGTGAGACGAACGGACTTGGAAAGATACAAACAGGGAGTGTTTGAGGTGCAAGACCGTATACTTAATATGTAAGATGTGTGTGAGATACCTTTATTCTCTTCCATTGCTCATAAATTACAAAGCGTTTTGAAAGTGTGCTTGAGTTGTAAACATTAAGTGTGAATGAGTAGGGTTAAGTATGAATTCGAAGTGGATTCGCGATACGAAAAGGCATGAGGTGGTATGAATGAGGTGTATTTGAGTAGTAAACATTAAGTGTGAATGATTAAAGTTAGGTATGAATCCAAAGTGATTTAGCAATATGAAAGGGCACAAAATGGTACGAAAAGGGTGTGTTTGTGGATGTATGAACGAGCAAGGTTAAGTGTGAACTCGAGATGATTTTGTAATACGAAAGGACATGAAATGGTACGAGCAGGATGTCATAGAGGTTCAGGACTTTGTACTTGATATGTAAAGTGTGTGTGCATGTTTACACAGTTGATATGAAGTTACATGAGCATTCTGCATCATGACATGAACACTTTGCATTTCGACATGAGTTTCGGTTTGCGAAAAGAATACGAGTTTGAAAAGAAGATTAAAGTTTTCGAAAGCAGCTATGGCTGCTGGTTGATCGCAGGGTATAAAAGTCACGCCTGCGAAAGCAGGGTATAAAAGCGTGATCTGTGAATCAACAGCAGGGTATAAAGTATTTTATGGGGCCGTGGACCTATCAGCAGGGAAAATAAAGTTATTTTATGGGACCGTGGACCTATCAGCACAGATATATGATATACGTAATGGGGCCGTGGACCTATCAGCACGGATATATGATATATGTAATGGGACCGTGGACCTTTCAGCACGGGGTATAAAGTTATATGTTATGGGGCCGTGGACCTTTCAGCACGGGGTATAAAGTTCTGTTTGCTGTGGCCTGATCACCCACAGGGTATAAAGTTCTGCTACGCGAATAATATGATAAGAAGAATTATGAAAAGTTTGTGAAATGACAAGCATGACATGTTTACGAAAGAAGACATATGCATGGGTTTAGTGTGTGGTTTTGAAGTACATGCATCATGATACACGAAGCATAAGATTTGACATGCAAGAAATGTTACTAGCATATGTTCTGTTTATGTAGTATGTTTGGCTCTATATGTGATGGTCTCATTATGTGTGTCAATTATGTGGCTTATTTGGATTTGATGAATCGTTATAAAGATATTATTTGCCAACCCGAGCACCTTATTTTGGGCATTGATTTATATAATGGTGACTCGCCGTGTGTGATCCCGTAAAGTGTATAGACGGGTTACTTGCCAGCGATGTTTTTGCTAAGAACAATTACTCTATCTGCTTTTCAGGTGAACCAAAGTACGATGATTTTTGTAGAAGATCACGGCGAGTGGGCTCATTGGGACGATAGTCGCTAAAATGGACATGCTTACAGTTCTTATCCTTTAGTTAAGGGAGTTACTATTAAAAATTTGTATTGAAGGATACTTTAGACACTCTCCCTGACACATTTTATTTCCGCTGTGTTTCTATTGGTTACATTGGATGTTAGTGAAGTTTTTAATTCTACGACGTTTCCGCTGATTTATCTTACGTCATGAATGACGTGTGCTTGATCTGCTTTGACGCTTCGTAGTTCTCGTAGTAGGCTACGGCGGGTGCACTGGTACCGATGCCCAGTATCGGACCGGGGCGCTACAGATGTATACTTGATATGTAAGATGTGTGTGAGATACCATTGCTCATAAATTACAAAGTGTTTTGAAAGTGTGCTTGAGTTGTAAACATTAAGTGTGAATGAGTAGGGTTAAGTATGAATTCGAAGTGGATTCGCGATACGAAAGGGCATGAGGTGGTATGAATGAGGTGTATTTGAGTTTTAAACATTAAGTGTGAATGAGTAAAGTTAAGCATGAATCCAAAGTGAGTTAGCAATATGAAAGGGCACAAAATGGTACGAAAAGGGTGTGTTTGTGGAAGTATGAACGAGCAAGGTTAAGTGTGAACTCGAGATGATTTTGTAATACGAAAAGACATGAAATAGTACGAGCAGGATGTGATAGAGGTTCAGGACTTTGTACTTGATATGTAAAGTGTGTGTGCATGTTTACACGGTTGATATGAAGTTACATGAGCATTCTGCATCATGACATGAACACTTTGCATTTCGACATGAGTTTCGGTTTGCGAAAAGAATACGAGTTTGAAAAGAAGATTAAAGTTTTCGAAAAGCAACTATGGCTGCTGGTTGATCGCAGGGTATAAAAGTCACGCCTGCGAAAGCAAGGTATAAAAGCGTGATCTGTGAATCAATAGCAGGGTATAAAGTATTTTATGGGGCCGTGGACCTATCAGCACGGAAAATAAAGTTATTTTACGGGGCCGTGGACCTATCAGCACGGATATATGATATATGTAATGGGGCCGTGGACCTATCAGCACGGATATATGATATATGTAATGGGACCGTGGACCTTTCAGCACGGGGTATAAATTTATATGTTATGGGGCCGTGGACCTTTTAGCACGGGGTATAAAGTTATATGTTATGGGGCCGTGGACCTTTCAGCACGGGATATAAAGTTTTGTTTGCTGTGGACTGATCACCCACAGGGTATAAGATTCTGCTACGCGAAGAATATGATAAGAAGAATTATGAAAAGTTTGTGAAATGACACGCATGACATGTTTACGAAAGAAGACATATGCATGGGTTTAGTGTGTGATTTTGAAGTACATGCATCATGATACACGAAGCATAAGATTTGATATGCATGAAATGTTACTAGCATATGTTCTGTTTATGTAGTATGTTTGGCTCTATATGTGTTGGTCTCATTATGTGTGTCAATTATGTGGCTTATTTGGATTTGATGAATAATTATAAAGATATTATTTGCCAACCCGAGCACCTTATTTTGGGAATTGATTTATATACTGGTAACTCGTCGTGTGTGATCCCGTAAAGTGTATAGACGGGTTACTTGTTAGCAGTGTTTTTGCTAAGAACAATTACTCTATCTGCTTTTCAGGTGAACCAAAGTACGATGATTTTTGTAGAAGATCACGGCGAGTGGGCTCATTGGGACGATAGTCGCTAAAATGGACATGCTTACAGTTCTTATCCTTTAGTTAAGGGAGTTACTATTAAAAATTTGTATTGAAGGATACTTTAGACACTCTCCCTGACACATTTTATTTCCGCTGTGTTTCTATTGGTTACATTGGATGTTAGTGAAGTTTTTAATTCTACGACGTTTCCGCTGATTTATCTTACGTCATGAATGACGTGTGCTTGATCTGCTTTGACGCTTCGTAGTTTTCGTAGTAGGCTACGGTGGGTGCACTGGTACCGATGCCCAGTATCGGACCGGGGCGCTACAGATGTATACATTGATCGATCGATGTCCCATGGTTTAGAGATCGATGCCTCACAGTAAGATCACATGTTTGTGCTTACACACATCGATCGATCGATATCTCTTCTTCACGAGACTGATATATACATCGATCGATCGATGTGATCCAGTCTTAGAGATCGATGTCTCACATTGAGTTTCCTGTTGGACAAATGTGTTTGAATGATTATCAAAATGTGTCTACATGTTTCATGTTCAGAATGTTTGGTTTAAAGTTAAATTTGAATTTCTGTCCTTAGCCGAACGTTCGCTGTAAGAGTTTTTAAAGTTCCTTGAAACATGTTTGGCGAACGTTCGCTGATTGCTGAAATTTTTGAATTTTCTGTTTTAATGTTTCTTGATATATGCTATGAAATTTGATATATACATCGTTTATACATGACATATATATGTCATATATGTTCTTAAATGTCGCTAATTCGTTTATACATGTCATATATATGTCATATATGTTCTTAAATGTCGCTAATATTTTTGCTTGTGACTAACATGCCGTGGAAGTTATATAACTTACCGAAAAAGGCAAAAGTGAAATTTTAAGTCTTGCAGGTACATTATCCTCATATATTCTATAATATGTTACTATCGTCTCAAGACTATATCTATGACATTCGTCATAAATATTTCAAGACAAGACTATTTTTCTCATAAAATGCTATCAAGGGTATTATCGTCTTTTTACTCTCGGAGCATATCGTGACGTCTTCGCTATGATTATTTTTCAATGATCTTATCATCATTATTCTGGACTCCTTATGGTATTCTTGAAGTATCAACATCAAGATTATTATTGCTATATTTGGATTTCGGTATTCTCGGAATTTCTCGTTATGTGACATTTATTTTGTCACACTATATGGTCATCTCATGATATTATTATAAGACATATTCTCAGATTATTTTGCAGCAATTTCATGTCACAATTGACATGGTAAATGGCTACAACATTCAAGGAGAGAAAGGTGGAAATAGTTTTGACTATTTTCTACTTAAATCTACCCATTCATTTTGAATTCAATGGCTGAGATTAACTCTTATTTTTCTCATCAAAATGATGCATTTACATAACAAGTTGACTATCTCATGTGATGACAAGTGTACAAGGAAATTATGATAGAACCAACCAAAACTCAAAGATTATACTTGGTGGCAAAAAGTTGTCAACATGGCACACACATGGCCATATCGACAAATTTTATGGCACAATGGAGTTCAAATTTTTGCTAAAAATTCTTCTCCCACATGTGCTAATATGGTGGAACAAAGTTGGTTGATTTTTGAGAGATTTACTCATCATTTATCTTCCTTTAAATATGAAATTTCCAAGTCATATAATGCTGAAAAAGTTGGTGACATAGGTGGACAAATCACATTGCTTGAAGGTGTCAACTGTGCAAAGTCTTGAAGACAAGAACCAATGGTATGGATACAAGTGTGTTTGATGACTTTGAAGCTGACAAATGGCAATCTTATCAACAATGGATGACTCACACTATAAATAGAGGTAGAAGTGAATCGTTGAAGACACACACCTCTCTTGCTATCTTCATCTTCTTCTTCTTCTCTATTCTTATTGTGCAGCTTGTGGTGAAATATCTGAAGCATTGTAGTGCTGCTTAGATACATCTTGTTGTGGTGGAATTGTTGTAATTGATAATCCAAGTTTATAAGGCTTTATGAAAAGGTGAAAAGATTGATGAGGTGTGATAGTGCTGAAATTTTGTAAAGGTGTTGTGAATAGCTTGAATAGGGTTGGTGTGAAGCCTAAGGATCGAGGTAAGGTGTAGCTCTGTGACACTGGTGATAGTGAATACCGAGAAAGGTGTCCTTAAAGACTGGACGTAGGCACATTTAGCCGAACCAATATAAAATCTTTGGTGTTATTTACTTAACGTACTTTACACTTTCAGTTTTCTATTCTTTGTTTTGTCAACACGTTTTATAAATTCTGAAAAAATAGTAAAAAGTTTTCAAATTTGCTAAAATTTTACAGAGACATACTTTAGTCTCTTATCTTTCATTTGAAACCAATTTGACTCAATTTCGATAATTTTAGTTTGATCAAAAGTCCAAAGTTTTGCAACTATTACAATTTGTTTTTCAGATTTGCAGAAGTTGAGAAAATTGACTTGGTTGACTAACTTCCCGAAGGAATTTTTCAAAATTGTTTCAATCTATTATTATAAATATGTTAAGGGTTATTTTGTTAAATTTTCAAAGGTTTTGGGCTTGGAGATTGACGGGAAAAAATTTTTGAAGTTAAGTCAATTTCTGAACTCTGTTCTGGAATTCTGTGTAGACAAAATTTTTGACTAGTTGAAGGTCTTAAAAATTTTATTTTGACTTGCAATTTTTACAGGAGTTAGAAAACATCTTGAAGTGTGTTTCTGGAAAGTTTCGTAATTTTTGAAAGTGTTTCTTAAAGTCGGAAAAATATTTTCAAAAACAGCTTCTCGTTTCTGAGTTTCAGATTTCAGAACTGGGAGTTTTTGAAAAAGGTTTAAATTGTGTGATTTCTGCTAACCACTATTCATCCCCTCTTTAGTGGTGTTTGTGCAGGAATTTTGATCCAACAGTTCCAACTTTGCACAAGCCTAACATAGATTGATATGTATACATCGATCGATCTATGTGAGAGATCGATGTCTCACAGTATGTTGTTCTCATTTTGCTTCAAATTCCAATTGTAAATCTCCTTTTTAACTCTTTCAAAACATCTTTTAACTTCATCAAAACATTTCATATCTCAAAAATCTCTCCCTTTTTGATGATTTCAAAACCAAGACTTTTAAAAGATGTTTTTGCTTAAAAATCTATAATTGAGTTGGTTGAGAGTTTCAAAAACTTGAAATCTTATATCTCCCCCTTAGTCAATGCATTTTATGCTCCCCCAAGCACATGAAATATGTTAACATATCAAAAACTCCCCCTCAATAAATATTCCTCCCAAAAACCAATGGATATGATATATAATTTTCAAAACTCTCCTTTAACCAAAGCATGCATTAACTGTAGGTACAGTGTGTGCATTATAGCATATATTCTCATTTATACTAATCACTTAATATATGTGCTAAATATGCCAAAAATTTTATTTTTACCCCAAACATTTGCATATCCATCAAGTAAGCAAGATCATCACATTGCATATCCACCAAAATATACTATCAAGCAAGCAAGGTTATCACATTGCATACATCGATCAAGCAAATATCAAACACCAAAATATACCAACTTCTCCCCCTTTCTGAAAACATCAAAAAAATGAAAAGAGAAGCACAATATGACATAGATCACCAAAAGAAACATAGTGGAGTTTAGCAAATATATAGTAAAATAATATTCTCTGTCCTAAGCTAGAACCTATTTCTAGAATGAGAAATGGGGATGGAGGAAGATTAGTACTAGTCTTCGTCCGGTGAGAAAGCTAAGCTGGGAATGCATGCCTTCAATTTGGCTTTGAGCTGAGCAAATCGTGACTCGTGCACTGTCACCTTGCTCTTTAGCTCACCCACTTCATGTTGAAGGGCAATGACTTGAGCTTGTAGCTCGGAGATATTTGAGCTCAATCCACTGGTTCCTTCTTGGTATTCAGGAATGGGAACATGTGTATCCTCCGGAGCTGCTTCCTCTTTGGTCGTGGGTGGCGGACCACATCTTCCTCCTCATCACTTTCCTCTTCTTGTCCCATGCCTTTACGGGATTTCTTTCTTGATTTGTTGATTTGTTGAATGTTGATCTTGTCATAATAGTCCTTAGGGGAAATTTTCTCAACATCTGAGCCATCAAGCTTAATACCTGACTTTTTGAGCATATAGTAGATGAGATTAACATATGGAAGGGCTTTGGACTTTTTAATAGCTGCCCCTATAAAATTAGCCATGAAGATTTCTCCAAAGTTTAATTGCTCTTATTGGCAATTCAATAGGCAATGTAGAAGTCAAGGTTTGTTAGGGAGTTTTGCCGACTTGTCGCTAATAGAAAAGTGGCTATGACAGTTAACACCCTATATACTAATAGCATATCATTAGTATTTTTGGTGGGATAGAAACCAAGAAAGCTCTTAACATGCTCTTCACTAACCTTCTATTTGTACTCATCCTATTTCCAAACCTCAAATGATTCTAGACCCTCATCCGGTACTCTAATATTTTCACAAATCGTTTTACACGACCATTCAACATGTTGTCCATCAATTAAAGGGAAACCATTCAAATATTTTGTCCACAAATTTGCATAAAATAGCCTAGTGTATCTTTTGGACGTCTTCTTCATGTCACTTCCAGACCAAATATGTCTCCAATTTTGGGCATCAATCCATTCAACGATTGGACTTAACTCATTATGTGAGGCAATATCATTTATTTGCAACAATTTTAATGGTACAGTTGATCTCTTGGAATTTTCCCATTCCGTAAACAATTCTTGAGCTCTAAGAAAAATATACCCGAATTTAACTCTTCCATAGGGTTCATCCAAGACTCCTTTGATATTTTTCTTGATCTAAGGAAAGTTTTGATAGGTGAGACCGCTTCGAATTTGACTCAATTCATCAGCTTGCCTGAAATCTACATGTCTATGCCTAGTTGCTCCGATTCTAGGTTGAGTGGGCAATTGAGACCTTGAAGAATGCCCTTGTTGGACATGGCTTGATCCTTTTTCCTCAGCTTGAGAGGTTCTAGGCCTCTTAGAAGTGTTCTTAGACCTTGTCATTTTCGGATTTAGATTGCCAGGTTTGGAGACGATGAAAAATCAGTGAAGAAGATGAGGGAAATAGGATGGAGTTGTCAAATGTGAAGTTTGTTGAGAAGGAATTGAGGAATTTTACAAGAAAACAAGAGAGGAGGTCGCATTTGGGGAGCAGAAATCGCCAGAGAGGGTTTTTGGAGTTGAAGTTTCGAGTTTTATGAAAAGAGGGATAAAATTTGTCTTTTTAAGCGATTTCAGTGTTTTTGATTCCACTGACATCGATCGATCAATGTAGGGATCGATGTCGATCTCTAAACTAAGTACATGGATCGATCGATATACCTGATTTTCTGAAATTTTATTCTCTGATTTCTTAAGCATCGTTTACCACCCATAATATTGTTCAAATTGATTCAAAGGTCTAAGTAGGAAGGGATTTAATAAAAATATCCTAGTTGGTCATTTGTTGGAACAAATTCCACACATACCAATCCTTTTTGAATACAATCCCTTATAAAGTGATGTCTCACTTCAATATGCTTGGTTCTACTATGGTGTATCGGGTTTTGCGCTATACTTATGGCTGAAGTGTTGTCACATAAGATGGGTACTTTGTCAAACTTGACATTGTAATCATTCAAGGTGTTTATCATCCAAAGTATTTAGGCACAAAATGAAGCGGCCGACACGCATTCGGATTCCGCTGTTGAAGGTGACACGCTATTTCGTTTCTTGGTAAGCAATATCTAAGGAATTGGCATTGTTGGACCGTGCACCTACAATAAACACCCTAGAGGGGGGTGAATAATAGTTAGTGGAAATTACACTACTACCCTTTGTAAAAATCCCCTTTGAAAACAGAATCTGAGACCACCTCAGATTCAGAACCCGTTTTTGAAAAATTAAAAAATAAGTGTACACAACTCCAAAAATATGAAACTTTCCAGAATTTAACTTCAATGTGTTAACAAGACTCTGTCCAAAAATTAGACAAAAATAAGATCGTTTGACCCTTCAAACAAATAAAAAGATTCACATGGTCAATCTGGACAGAATTGAACAGAATGTTGCTGATTTTGAAAAACGTGTTTCTCTTTGAATACTCAACCAAAAAGGTTGATATTTATATCAAAACACTCCTTAGGATGTTTAGTCAATATTTCCAAAAGGCCCTAACCTTAAACAATTCTTGATAAATGCAGAATTTCAGTTTTCTCAAAACTGGTCAAATTACAGCCAGATTGGAGCAGTTATCTTGCAAAGACTGAAAGACTAACTTTCCCTTTGCTCAAATCAAGTGATTCTTATTGCAAATGAAAGCTAACAGTCTGAAGTATAAATCCACCAAAAATCACGAATTTTGAAAGTTTTAGCTATTTTTTCAAACGGGCAGAATGCAGAAATGAAGATACAAGACAAGAACACCGAGAATCTATCCTGGTTCGGTCAATGTGACCTACTCCAGTCCCAAAGAACACCTTTCCTTGGATTTCATTGTGAAATGAATCACCTTACAACAAGAACCAAGCTTGATCCTTGGGTTATACACCAACCCTATACAAGACTTGGATAAACACCTTCTACGCAACACTTAGTTGCAACGCCTCTACCACCTATTGATGTAGCCTTATAGAAATGGCTAATCAATATTGCAAATGAAGCTCAAGAGGCTTGTGTCTCAACAAATACAACAAGAACATCTTTGCTACAAAGAATGGAACAAGAACAACAACAAGAAGATGATCGCTAGACAATTCAACAAATGCTTTCAAGTGAGCTTCAAGTGTGTTTCATCTTCTTCACCATTGCCTCCTATTTATAGTGTGAATTGAGCTTTGGAGATAAGAATGCACATGTGTCACCATCTTCATCATCAAGTACAAGTGTCTTTACATCATTGGTTGGCTTTGTACACTTGGCAAAATAAGACAACATAATTGGTCCACCTTGGAAACCCCTTGTTGGCCGAATTTAAGCTCAAAAAGTGACTTGGAATTATCTTGAAAATGTGAAGATAATAGCAAGGGATACTACTCCACTATCCTCTCAAATTCTTGGCATAAACATAGGACATGTGATGATGAAAAATTCAAAAAAAAAAAACAGCTCCAAAACAGCCCAATCCAGCCGTTGGTTATCACATTGAATTTTCCAAAAATTAATCTTGATTATCCTTTGTAAAATGAAGATAATAAGAAAGGATAATACCACCAAAATACCCTCAACTCCAAGAACAAGAATAGGGCATGTGAGAGCTTCATTTTGACT
Organism: Eustoma russellianum; assembly: GCA_036186865.1. Taxonomy (NCBI): domain Eukaryota; kingdom Viridiplantae; phylum Streptophyta; class Magnoliopsida; order Gentianales; family Gentianaceae; genus Eustoma; species Eustoma russellianum. The sequence goes on along the minus strand of AP025072.1, from coordinate 5,218,807 downwards.
AAAACATCTGCCACAAATAGCCATATAGCCGTTGGCTATATTTGAAAATATCCTAGTTGGCAATTTTTGCCAACTAGCTCCTTTTTGGTTGGTCCACTTGTCACCAACTCATAAAATAAGTACACCATCATTCTCACCTGATCATACACGTTTTTAAGCATACATATATGTGTAGCAACTCAGATTTTTGAAGAAGAAATCAATAGATAATAGTTGACAAGATTATGTCAACGTGTAACACCAAAATTCCAATATTTCTTCTTGTATGTTGTGATCATTTCTACAAATTTAACACCTTTGATATCTATGAATAATGATGATAAATATGCTCTCATAACATATATAAGAGGGTCTTCAAGGAAAAAAAATGTGACATCTCAAATCGTCACATATCCAACTATAGTCAATAATATCATCATGTGAGAGAATAAGATAAAGAATCACAAAATAATCTTCAAGATAATAATAGCTCAACTCCAGAATGAAGATAATAATATGCTCAAGAGATTTCTTGAGTGAAAATACCAAAAATACCCTTGGGGGTAAAATGACCAAAATACCCCTGGTATGTGAAAACTCCAGAAATGACCCGGATGGTCAGAAATAATCATTATATCACCTTTGTCATGATAAATAGTATAAGAATACATCCTTGAAATATTTTCACCATATCATGTTCCTACAAAACTCAAAATACCAATTTTGTCCTTTTTGGTAAGTTGTAGAAACTTCCAAGGCACGTTAGTCACAAGACATTTATAATCACCAAAAACACAAGATTCACATAATGAATATGTATAAATCATATACAAATGAGAACAACCAATTTGACACATTTTAGAAAAAAACCCTGGACATCGATCGATCGAAGTGCCTCAGCTTCAGAGATCGATGTCTCACCGTAAGTTTCAGAATTTGTCTCTGACCTACATCGATCGATCGAAGTGAGGGTTCGATGTACATTGATCGATCGATGTGTCTCAGGTTTAGAGATTGATGTCTCACTGTAAGGTCTTGAACTTTCACTGCCTTACATGGATCGATCGATATGAGGGATCTATGTACATAGATCGATCGATTTGCAACAACCTGAGAGATCGATGTCAACTTTTTCAAAATTTTCAACTTTTAATTACATATAACACCATGTATGATATTTTTAAATATTTACCACTTAAAATCATGCCTTTGAAAATTATCCAAACATATTTCTCAACATTCTCCCCCTTTTGGATGAATTTCAAAATAACCTAACATGATTTGAATGTCACAACTTATAATCAATTGTTTATCATAAATCTATCGATTGTTTCACCAAATTTGTACCAATTGTTTTAGAAACTAATCTCCAACCAACCCAATTGTTTTCACATTGTTTTTAAATTCTCAACTCTCATGTATTCATATGCTCCCCCTCAATTTGTATTCTCTCCCTTAACCTATGCTCAACTTATACCAATTAAAACTTAGCATGTTATTCAATTCAACCAACCAAATTATGACTTACCAACTAAAATCATGTTCTTATTCTTGATTAAGGGGTTTGGTGAAGATATCAGCTATTTGATGATCAGTTCTTATATGGTTTATAACTACATCCTCATTTTGAACATGATCTCGAAGGAAGTGGTACTGCACCTCTATGTGTTTGGCCTTAGAATAAAGCACCGGATTCCGAGAAAGATTGATTGCATTTGTGATATCGCAGAAAATTGGAATCTTTTTCATTTTAATGCCAAAATCACTAAGTTGTTGTTTAAGCCAAAGTATTTGGGTAGTACACAAACTTGAGGCTATATACTCGGCTTCAGTGGTAGAAAGAGCTACACTAGCTTGCTTTTTAGAAAACCAATAGATCAAGTTGGTTCCTATGAATTGACATGCACCGCTAGTGGATTTTCTATCTAACTTGCGACCACCATAATCATCATCACTATATGCGTGTAATTCCAACTTAGCGTCTCTATCATACCAAAGTCCTAAGTGAGGTGTGTGTTTGAGATATCTAAAGATCTTTTTCACCGCATTATAATGAGATACCTTAGGACAAGATTGAAACCTAGCACACATACACACACTAAACATGATATCAAGTCTTGATGCAGTTAAGTATAACAGTGATCCAATCATAGACCTATAAAGTGTGTCATCAAAAGATTTTCCATTTTCATCCTTATCTAGTTTGGTACTAACAGTCATGGGGATAGGTGTTGGTTTCAACTATTCAAAGCCAAACTTCTTAATCATATCATTGACATACTTAAGTTGGCTAATGTGGATTCCTTGAGGGGTTTGTTTGATTTGAAGTCCTAAGAAATAATTTAACTCTCCTACCATTGACATTTCAAATTCTGACTTCATACACTCTTCGAAGTCTTTTACTAAGGTAGGGTTGGTTGAACCACAGATTATATCATCTACGTATATTTGAACTATTAATAAATCATTATCTTTTCTTCTTAGGAATAATGTGTTGTCTATGGTTCCCCTGTGATAATTATTTGCAATGAGAAAGTTTGCAAATCTATCATACCAAGCTCTTGGAGCTTGTTTCAAACCATATAGAGCTTTCTTAAGCTTGTAAACATGGTTAGGATTCTTTGGATCTTCGAATCCAGGGGGTTGTTTGACAAATACTTCTTCTTGGATATATCCATTCAAGAACGCATTCTTGACATCCATTTGGAAGAGTTTGATATTGCTTAGACTTGCAATAGCAAGTAACAATCTAATTGCTTCTAGTCGTGCAACGGGTGCAAAGGTTTCTTCATAATCTATTCCTCTTGTTGATTATAACCTTGTGCGACTAGTCTGGCCTTATTTCGTGTGCTGTTTTCTTGTTCATCCATTTTATTCCTAAATACCCATTTCATTCCTATTATAGACTTGTTTTCGTGTTTAGGTACTAAGTCCCACACGTTGTTCCTTGTAAATTGATTCAATTCCTCATGCATGGCATCTATCCAAGATATATCACCTAAGGCTTCCTTTACATTCTTAGGTTCTAAGTGTAAGGTTAAACTATGTCCTTCAGGTTGACTTATATTTCTACGTGTTCTAACCCCAACACTTGGATCCCCAATGATTAATTCTTTAAGATGCCACCAATTCCTAGGTTGACTAGGTTCACCCTCATCTTGTTCAAACGTTTCATTTGTATGAACATTATCGTATGTAATTGGATCACTAGTTGTATTATCTTCCAATTGCATAGTTTCTTCATTTATTTCATCTAAGGGTTCATGCATGACTTGTTCAGGGAGAGTTGGTTCTAGATGATCAATTACAGGCTCAAGTAATACATCATCATCATCAAACATATTTTCAACATTATTCTCATGTTTATGTTGAGTTTCATCACTAACTTTAAAGCATGCATTTTCATTAAATTTCACATGTATAGATTCAATTATTTTTCTAGGTGCATGATTATAACACCTATAAGCTCTTGAATTAGTTGAATAACCAACAAATATGCATTCAATAGATTTTTGTTCAAACTTATCTTGATTATCCTTAGTGTTCAACACAAAACACTTACATCCAAATACTCTAAGATAATCTATCTTAGGTTGTTATTGTTTAACAATTCATAAGGTGTTTTATTTAATTTCTTTCTAATAGAAAGCCTATTTATTATATAACAAGCACAACTTACAGCTTCAGCCCATAAATATCTTGGTAATTTATTTTCACATAACATTTTTCTAGCAACTTCTTGAATTGTTCTATTTTTACGTTCAACAACTCCATTGAGTTGTGGTGTTCTAGGTGGTGAGAATTCATGTTTAATTCCATGTAATTCACAAAACTTGATTACATCCTTGTTTTTAAAATTTCCACCTCTATCACTTCTAATTCTTTTAACATTTTCTTCGTAAATATTTTTGATTTTCTTAATAAGGGTTTCGATTGCTAGTGGAGCATCGTCTTTGTGTGTTAAAAACAATGTCCAAGTATAACGTGAGTAATCATCTACTATGACACACACATAGTAGTGTCCACCTAGACTTCTTGTCCTACTTAGACCAAATAAGTCTAAGTGAAGCAATTCTAGTACATGACTAGTACTCACTTCATGTTTCGGTTTTAATGTTTCTTTAATGTGTTTTCCTTTAATACATATTTCACACATTTGAAAATTATCTAAGTCTAACTTAGGCATTCCTCTAATTAAATTCTTCTTAGATAATTTATTAATGGTTGAAATTCCTATATGGCCTAATCTTCTATGCCATAAATTCACATCTAAGTCATGTGGTATTAAACACTTAACCTTAGCATCTAACATGTTATCTAACGTAAGCGTATAAATGTTACCATCCTTATTTCCTTTTAAAACAATTTCTCCTTTTTCATTTATTATATCACAAGAAGTGGGAAGAAAAGAAACATTATTCCGCAATCTATAAGTTGAGAAATACTTAATAAATTATAAGAGAGATTACTTACTAACAACACATTTCGTATTTGAAATGTGTTAGGGTCTCCAATTGTTTCTTTTCCAATAACTTGTCCTTTGTTGTTGTCACCGAATGTTATCTTTCCTCCATTCTTGATATGTTCCAATTCAGTTAATAGTTTGGGGTTGCCCGTCATATTCCGTGAACATCCACTATCTAAAAACCTTTTAGTTTTTAGATTCTTTGACTTTGCCTCCTTCTTGCATTCCTTGCGATTTTCCTACAATAGAGACAAAGTTTTAGGTACCCTTTATTTGGGTCCTTGAATGTTAGGGGCACCATCCTTGTTTAGATATCTCTTAGGTATCCAAACTTGAACATACCTTCTAGGCACATTTTTAGCATTGTCATAATTAGAAAAATAAAAAGGATTAGCATATTCATGATCATTCCACTCAAGTGAAGATACATTGTTATACATGTTGTGCCTTGGTTGATAGCTATTATAGGATGGCCGAATTCGATAGTGTTGTATAAGACATGTGATTTTGTTTCTTGGATGGCTCTATGTAAGTGTGTTCATATGCATTTCTGTAAGACTTATTTGTGTGTTGCCTATACTTAGGTTCATAATAAGTTGGATGCATTTTATTATGTCTAGTTGCATTTGTATACATGTAGGCATAATTTCTAGGTTGTCTAGATGCAAAGTTTTGCCTAGTTGTACGTTTATATATGTTTACATTTGTGGGTGCATGTTGTATTTTTGCCTTAGAATGAACAGAAGAAGGAGTAGAAGAAGATGCAGCAGGCAGAGTCGATTTCCTTGTGTTATATGGCATTTTTGTACTAGATGAGACAAACTTAGTCTTTTTATCTACTTTGGCATTTTCTTCTTTATATCCTAACCCGGTTTTATCATTTCCATATTTTTGTGATGATATTAGTGTATTTAACATATTATCACCCGATTTAAATTGTTCTAACATTTTTTCTAAGTTTAGTTTAGAAGACTTAAGTTGTCCAATCTCGTTTTCACAACTTTCTAACTTAGACTGTAACATACTATTTTCCGTTTTTAACTTTTGTTCATTTTTCCTAAGTGATTCAATTTTATCCTCTAAAGAATCAAGAGTATTAGTAGACTCTTGTTTAAAAGATTCTAATTGATCGGAAAATTCCAAGTTGAACGTCTTCAACTTGTCATTTTCTTCAATTAGTTTCTTCTTTTCTTTAGAGAGCCTCTTACAGTGAGCATGCATTCTTAAAAACTCTTCATACATTTCATCAAATGTCATATCACTATCAGAAGAACCTCGTTGGATACGAAGCAGACTTGAGCTTCCTTAGTTTCGGATTCTGAGTCAGATGAGTCGCTCCATGTGCTCACCTTCATTGCTCGTTTTCCTTTCCTTGCCTTAGACTCCTTTGTCTTTGTCGTTTGTGCCTCCTTGTCCTTGGCTTGTTTATTATTATTGTTATTATTATTTTTCTTTGTTGGACAATCATATGAAATATGTCCTTTTTGACCGCATTCGCAGCACTTTAACTCTTTATTATACCATTTATTGTTGTTAGAGTTATTTTTCTTCGATTGAGAAGAAGAAGAAGAAGAACGTTGTCTATTCCTATTAGGACGTTTGAAAAACTTTCTAAGTTTCTTGCTATCAATATCAAGTCATCGTCTAATTCATTATCACTATGACTATCATCATTACTATCATGTGTTTCAATTGTTTTGAAAGCTATTGACTTACCGGATGACTTAGACGATTCAGACTTTCGTTGGTTTAATTTTACCTCGTATACTCTGAGTGAACCTATCAATTCGTCCATTTTTGTGATCGATTTCGTCTCTTCAATTGTTGTGACCTTTGGATCCCATTCAGCCAAGAAGGCTTCGCAGCACCTTTTGAACCTTTTAATTGTTCGTGAATGATTTGCCTAAAGCTTCAAGAGCATTGAAAATGTTAGTAATTCTCAAATCTATAGATGTTATGGATTCGTTCGGCAATATTTTGAAAGACTCTAATTCAGTCATAATCGTGTTTATTTTTGATTCTTTTACACTGCTTGTTCCTTCATGCTTTAATACAAGTGATTTCCACATATCGTGTGCACTTGTGCAATTTGACACATACCCTGCTTCAGAAGTTGTAAGTCTATTCAAAAGTAATTGCAAAGCTTTAACATTCATGGATATTTTCTTTTTATCTTCCGATGACCATTCACTTTTATATTTTTCAACTTCTTGAGTGACTCCACTAACTTGTACAACTTTCATTGGAATGTATGGCCCATCTTCAACTATAGACCATAAATCAATGTCTATAGCCATTAAGAATAGCCTCATCCTTAGTTTCCAATGAACAAAATTATTACCATCGAAAAGAGGAAGATGTTGCGTGGACATACCTTCCAACTCACCTTTGTGAGAGACTATTGCCATTGTAAATACCTTTGTTTTGAGACTAGCAGGATATTTTGAACTATTGTTTCTTTGCCTTGTGTTGTTTGTACGGTGTTAAATCTTGCTTCTTTGAGTGGTGTGAACCTGGATCTAATACCAATTGTTGGACCATGCACCTGCAATAAACACCACTAGAGGGAGGGTGAATAGTGGTTAGCGGAAATTAAACTACAACCCTTTGTAAAAATCCCCTTTGAAAACAAAATCTGAGACCACTTCAGATTCAAAACCCGTATTTGAAAAATTAAAAAATAAGTGTACACAACTTCAAAAATTATAAAACTTTCTATAATTTAACTTCAATGTGTTAGCAAGACTCTGTCCAAAAATCAGACAAAAATAAGATCGTTTGGCCCTTCAAACAAATAAAAAGATTTAGATGGTCAATCTAGACAGAATTGGAAAGAATGTTGTTGATTTTGAAAAACGTGTTTCTCTTTGAATACTCAACCAAAAAGGTTGATCTTTATATCAAACACTCCTTAGGATGTGTAGTCGATATTTCCAAAAGGCCCTGACCTTAAACGATTCTTGATAAATGCAGAATTTAAGTTTTCTCAAAACTGGTCAGATTGCAGCCAGATTGGAGCAGTTATCTTGCAAAGACTGAAAGACTAACTTTCCCTTACTCAAATCAAGTGATTCTTATTACAAATGAAAGCTAACAGCCTGAAGTATAAATCCACCAAAAATCATGAATTTTGAAAGTGTTTAGCTATTTTTTCAAAACGTGAGAATTTGTGTGAAAACTGCAGTAAAAACGGGCAGAATGAAGAAACAAGACAAGAACACCGAGAATTTATCCTGGTTCGGTCAATGTGACATACTCCAGTCCCAAGGAACACCTTTCCTTGGATTTCACTATGAAATGAATCATTTTACAACAAGAACCAAGCTTGATCCTTGGGTTATACACCAACTTTATTCAAGACTTGGATAAACACCTTCTAAGCATCACTTAGTTGCAACACCTCTACCACCTATTGATGTAGCCTTATAGAAATGGCTAATCAATATTGCAAATGAAGCTCAAGAGGCTTGTATCTCAACAAATACAACAAGAACATCTTTGCTACAAAGAAGGGAACAAGAACAACAACAAGAAGATGATAGCTAGACAATTCAACAAATGCTTTCAAGTGAGCTTCAAGTGTGTTTCATCTTCTTCACCATTGCCTCCTATTTATAGTGTGAATTGAGCTTTGGAGATAAGAATGCACATGTGTCACCATCTTTATCCTCAAGTCGAAGTGTCTTTACATCATTGGTTGGCTTTGTACACTTGGCAAAATAAGACAACATAATTGGTCCACCTTAGAAACACCTTGTTGGCCGAATTTAAGCTCCAAAAGTGACTTGGAATTATCTTGAAAATGTGAAGATAATAGCAAGGGATAATACTCCACTATCCCCTCAACTTCTTGGCATAAACATAGGACATGTGAGGCTGAAACATTCAAACAAAAACAGCTCCAAAACAGCCCACTCCAGCAGTTGGTTATCCCATTGAATTTTCCAAAAATTAATCTTGATTATTCTTTGTAAAATGAAGATAATAAGAAAGGATAATACCACCAAAATACCCTCAACTCCAAGAACAAGAATAGGGCATGTGAGAGCTTCATTTTGACTAAAAAAATCTGCCACAAATAGCCATATAGCCGTTGGCAATATTTGAAAATATCCTAGTTGGCAATTTTTGCCAACTAGCTCCTTTTTGGTTGGTCCACTTGTCACCAACTCATAAAATAAGTACACCATCATTCTCACCTGATTATACATGTTTTTAAGCATACATATATGTGTAGCAACTCAGATTTTTGAAGAAGAAATCAATAGATAATAGTTGACAAGATTATGTCAACGTGTATCACCAAAATTCCAATATTTCTTCTTGTATGTTGTGATCATTTCCACACCTTTAACACCTTTGATATCTCTGAATAATGATGATAAATATGCTCTCATAACATATATAAGAGGTTCTTCAAGAAAAAATAAAATGTTACATCTCAAATCGTCACATATCCAGTTATAGTCAATAATATCATCATGTGAGAGAATAAGATAAAGAAACACCAAATAATCTTCAAGACAATAATAGCTCAACTCCAGAATGAAGATAATAATATGCTCAAGAGATTCCTTGAGTGAAAATACGAAACATACCCTCGGGGATAAAATGACCAAAATACCACTCGTATGTGAAAACTCCAGAAATTACCCCGGATGGTCAGAAATAATTATTATATCACATTTTTCATGATAAATAGTATAAGAATACATCCTTGAGATATTTTCACCATATCATGTTCCTACAAAACTCAAAATATCAATTTTGCCCTTTTTGATAAGTTGTAGAAACTTCCAAGGCACGTTAGTCATAAGACATTTATAATCACCAAAAACACATAAGATTCTCACAATGAATATGTATAAATAATATACAAAGGAGAACAACCAATTTAACACATTTTAGAAAAAAAAACCTAGGCATCGATCGATCGAAGAGCCTTAGCTTCAGAGATCGATGTCTCACCATAAGTTTCAGAATTTGTCTCTGACCTACATCGATCGATCGAAGTGAGGGTTTGATGCACATCGATCGATCGATGTGTCTCAGGTTTAGAGATCGATGCCTTGCCGTAAGATCTTGAACATTCACTGCTTTACATGGATCGATCGATGTGAGGGATCTATGTATATAGATCGATCGATGTGCAACAACCTGAGAGATCGATGTCAACTTTTTCAACTTGTAATTACATATAACACCATGTATGATATTTTTAAATATTTACCACTTAAAATCATGCCTTTGAAAATTATCCAAACATATTTCTCAATATTTCGGAGGTGCTTTTTCTATCGACAAGAGTTGCAGCATAGTTGGAGTCACGATACCCTTTTAAGTAAAAACATCCATTTTGGGATAAAATAACCCAAAGTTCAAAGTATCTTTCAAATACCTAAAGATACCTAAAGATACGTTTTATGGCAACTAGATGCGATTCCTTAGGCATACTTTGAAATCTAGCACATAAGCACACAACATGTAAAATATCCGGTCTACTAGTGGTTAAATAAAGTAGACTACCAATCATACCCCTATATTTGGTTACCTCAACTGACTTTTCTTTTTCATCTTTGTCGAGCTTTGTACTTGTGCTTATTGGTGTGCTCACACTCCTTCGATCCTCAAACTTGTATTTCTTGAGTAGATCCTTGGTGTACTTTGTTTGAAATATGTATACTACATCTTTCGCTTGCTTGATTTGAAGCCCAAGGAAGTAATTGAGTTCACCCATCATGCTCATCTCAAATTCTCCTTCCATCAACTTAGCAAAATGCCCACAAAGAGAATCATTAGTGGCACCAAATATAATATCATCAACATAAATTTGAAAAAGTAATCGATTATTTCCTTGTTCTTTAGTAAAAAGAGTAATGTCGAATTTTCCTCTTGAAAAACCATTTTCAAAGAGGAAGTTACTTAATCTCTCATACTATGCGCTAGGAGCTTGTTTAAGTCCATAAATGGTCTTTTTGAGTTTAATATATGATTTGGATGATCATGATTTTCAAACCCCGTTGATTGAGCTACATACACTTCTTCTTGAACTATTCCACTCAAGAAGGCGGATTTCACATCCATTTGGTATAGTTTGAAATCCTTATATCATGCATATGCTAGTAGCATTCTAATAGCTTCTAATCTAGCTACGGGGGTAAAAGTCCCATCATAATCTATACATTCTTCTTGTCTATATCCTTGAGCTACTAACCTAACTTTATTTCTAGTTATATTTCCTTTATCATCCATTTTATTTCTAAATACTTATTTAGTACCAATTATAGGATGATCACTAGGTTTAACCACTAATTCCTAAACATCATTTCTTTCAAATTGATTTAGTTCTTCTTGCGTGGCTTATACCCAATATTCGTCATTTATAACCTCTTTAATATTCTTAGGCTCAACTTGTGAAATAAAAGCGTTTTCATTAAATTTTCTCCTAGTTAATATGCCTTGACTTGTTTCTCCTAATATTAACTCTTTTGGGTGGTCTTTCTTATTTTTATATGAATCCGGTAAGTTTGAGGTGTCTCCTCTCGCTTCTTCTACCTTAGGTCCATTTTCAAATGAGTCAATCCTAAGGTCAATAACAATATTTCCTTTTGGATTTTCAAACTTTTGTATATGACTTCGATTCTTTCTTCATCATCATCATCATTTATGCATAGTTCATCATCAAGGAGTTCACTAAACTTAACATGAATTGATTTTTCAACTTTCATACTCCTTTTATTATATACCCTAAATGCCTTGCTATTTTGAGCATAACCCATAAAGATTCCTTCATCCGCTTTGAAATCAAGTTTATCCAAGTTATCTTTGGTGTTAAGTGTAAGACACTTACAACCAAATACCTTGAAATAACCAATTTTAGGTACTCTTCCTTTCCAAAGCTCATAAGGAGTCTTTTCGAGAGATGGTCTCCAATAAACTCTATTTATTACATGAAAAACGGTATTAACCGCTTTAGCCCAAAAATACTTAGGTAGCTCAAATTCATTTAGCATGGCTCTACTCATTTCTTGAAGTGTTCTATTCTTCCTTTCCGCAACACCATTTTGTTGAGGAGTTCTAGGAGCCGAGAAATTGTGTCCATACCCCTTGGATATACAAAATTCGTGGAACTCACCATCAAACTCACTACCTCTATCACTTCTAATTTCCTTAATGGTGTCCTCTTTTTGGTTTCCTAATCTACTATAAAGTTTTATAAACTCTTGGCATGCATCATTGTTTTTGGCTAAGAACATGACCCAGCCGAGAAATTGTGTCCATACCCCTTGGATATATAAAATTCTTGGAACTCACCATCAAACTCACCACCTCTATCACTTCTAATTTCCTTAATGGTGTCCTCTTTTTGGTTTTTTAATCTCCTACAAAGTTTTATAACTCTTGGCATGCATCATTGTTTTTGGCTAAGAACATGACCCAAGTGTACCTAGAGAGCTCATCTACCACTAAAAAAGTATAATGTTTTCCACCTAAGCTTGTCTTACCAATATCCCCATACAAATCCATATGAAGCAATTGCAGAAGTTTGGTTGTGGAGATTTCACTTTTGGGCTTGAAGCTTGTTTTAACAAGTTTTGCCTTGTGACAAGTGTCACATAAGCAATGGTTTTCAAAATTCAATTTTGAAAGACCTTGTACATTTTCATTTTTGCAAATCTATTTGAAATTTTTGAAACTAATATGTCCAAGTCGTCTATGTCGTAATTGTGTTAAATCTTTTTTGGCAATCATGAAACTTTTTGTGATATCAAATCATTTGTGTTAAATTTATATACATCATTTTTTCTTATTGCCCCAAAAACAATTTGATTATTTTTTTCACAATGCATTTTCTTTTCGCAAATTCAACTTGAAAATTAGCATCACATAGTTGGCTAACACTTATCAACTTATACTTCAGCCCTTCTACATATAATACATTACTAATAGTGAAAGAAGAGTTACCAATTTCTCCATGTCCAAGGATTTTGGCTCTCCCATTGCCAAAATGCACCGTTCCACTATCTTGAAACTTGAGCTTGGTGAACAAGGTCTTATTGCCGGTCATGTCCTACAAAACCAAGAGATTTATACATTGATACCGTTTGATGGTTGGGTCTTTTCGGGTTAGCTTGTCGACCCTTAGCTTCCGAACATACATATTACTAAATCTAGCTCTACATGCACTTTTTACATGTCCTATTTTGTTACAATGAAAATAAGTGGGTACATGCATTGGTTTATAAGATGTTGAGCCATATTGAGTTTTTCTCTTATTTGGCTTTTTCTTTAATAACTTGGGCTCAATAGAAGAATATGATGAATTAAATCCTAAACCAGATTTATTATTTTCTATCCTTTGGTATCCAAGAAATTTATCTAAATTACTTTTACCATCAATTAGTTTTGTAAGTCTATTCTTAATTTTTTTTCACATTCCTTCCTAATCTCCATATTTTCTAGAGCTACAGTTTTGTGCATGGTAAGTATGATATCATGATCTTGATAAATCAAAATATTCTTATCATGCAAGCTCTTATTTTCTTATATGCACTTTTTAAGTTCTTTGTTCAAGTAGTTATACTCTAATTCAGTTTTTCAAAGTCATCTTGCAAATCTCATATTTCATCTTGTAAATTAGAAGAGTTAGAGTTTACCTCAGGGTCATTCTCAATTACCATGAGACAAGTATGTTATGCCTTTAAAATTTTAACTATTGCAATGAGTTTACATCCTTCTTTTCACTTTCTTCTCCTTCCGATTCAGAGAGAAGATCATCCCATGTAGTCACCTCCGCACTTAATGCTTTCTTCTTTTGAGGAAAAGCTTTTTTTTCTTGTTTTTGTGGCTCCTTGACATGATAATTGGCAATGAAGTGACCGGATCGACCACACTTATAGCAATTTTCACTTGATTCATTATCCTTGGGTGGTCTCTTGAAAAACTTCCTCGCTTGAGTCTTGTTTCTTGTGGCCATTCTTCTAAATTTCCTAACTATAAGAGCAACTTTCTCATCTTATTCATCGGACTCTACCATCAATCCTTTATGTGACACTTGTGTGGGTTTGATAAGGTTCATCCTATTTTGCTCATCAAAAAGAATTTCATGAGTAAGAAGATTACCGGATAGCTCATCAAGAGTAAGAGTCTTGAGGTTCTTGGATTCGGTGATGGCGGTGACTTTGTATGTCCATGCTCTTGGCAAAGATTGAGGAGTTTTGAGACAAGATCTTCATTTGAGATTTTCTTATCAACCATAGAGAGTTGATTCACTATTCGATTGAATTGGTTGATTGTCTCCTCAATCTTTTCACCGCTCTTCATCCCAAACATTTGATACTCCTTTATGAGCATAAGTCTTTTGGCCATTCTTACTTGCTCAGTCCCTTCATGTATCAGTTCTAGCATTTTCCATGCTTCATGAGCTGTTTCAAGACCTTGAAGTCTTATGAGCTCAGTGGTGGTTAGAGCACTTGAAAGAATGTCGAATGCTTTACTGTTTATAGCGAATTTTATCTTCTCTTCATCAGTGTAGTCATTCTCATCTTTGAACATTGATTCTCATTTTGAGTTGGTAATCATAGGAACTTCAATTTCTTTGACAACAGCTCTCCATATATCAGAACCGCAACCTTTCAAATAATTTATCATTCGAAACTTCCACAAAAAATAATTTTGGACATCAAATATAGGTGTTATAGTGCTTGACCCTAAGAATAGTGCAGTTGTCTTGGACGTTGAGGTTTAGGATGAAGAGGTTGTGATTACCATGATCTTTAACCTTGCTACTTGAAAATATTAGCCAAGCAATCAAGGTTAGGCTCTGATCCAATTGTTGGTCCGTGACAATCACTCTAGTGGGGGGGGTGAATAGAGTGCTGGACAATTTTGCGGAATTTTCTCGTTTTTAGATATCTCCAACTCAAATGAAATTCAAAAGCAAGGTAAAGAATGGGAGATGAGAAGAAATAAATGAGTACACCGGACATAGAGTGGTTTGAATCGTAAATGATTCTACTCCACTATCACTTATTATACTTAATAAGAACAACCACAACAATACTTATACTAACAACTTAGTGTAAGCAACTACAACAACAACTTCTTACACAAAACAACTTTGTGCAACTATAACAACTTCAGCTCTAAGCAAGAACAACTTCTTACTATCTCACAACTTCAAGAAAGTTCTCTCAAAGAATTTTCTCACAGCGGTTTAAGGAAGTAGTTGTGAGGTTTACACTTTCTCACTAGTCTAAACACAAGAAAGAGATCAATATTTATGGTTCTTCTTGTGTTAGACTTAAAATCTCTTAATTTACAACAATGAAGAACAAATAAGAGCTTAGTAAGCTTTAAGCATTTTTACACAAATGAGAGAAATTTACAACAATGAATAATGAAGCTTGATGATAATGAAAATGTATGAATACATCATCTGAGCTTCTTCTATTTATAGGAGGTGTTATCTACGTTTTTGGAGACTCTCCCATATCTTTAAGTCAATCTCAAAGTCTTGACAATTTGAAAATAACATTTAGCCACTCTATGAATTGATTTGATCCTCCAAAGCCACCCTAGAGAATCTTAGACATGGATACATTAGTCAAGGAAGCATGTTTAATGTTAGAGAAAAGTCCACAAGAAATTTGAGCAAGATTGGAAAGAGAAACAGCCATGAATCTCCCTTGGATTTTGTTCCAACGATTATAAAAATTTGAATTCTGGATTACATCGATCGATCGATGTGTCCGGCTTGAGAGATCGATGTCATGCAGAGAGGTTGCAGTTTTGAACCTGCCATACATCAATCGATCGACGTTTCTCCCTTGAAAGACTGCTGTATACGTTGATCGATCGATGTCCCATGGTTTAGAGATCGATGTGTCACAGTAAGATTCTAGGTTTGTGCTTACACACATTGATCGATGGAGGTCTCTTCTTCAAGAGACGGATGTATACATCGATCGATCAATATGACCCAGTCTTAGAGATCAATGTCTCACAGTGAGGTTCCAACTTTGCACAAGCCTAACATAGATCGATCGATTTCTCTTCTTGAGAGACTGATGTATACATCGATCGATCCATGTGAGAGATCGATGTCTCACAATGTGTTTTTCTCATTTCGCTTCAAATTTCAAGTGTAAATTTCCTTTTTAACTCTTTCAAAACATCTTTAACTTTATCAAAACATTTCATATCTAATCGCATTTCATGTTTCAAGTTATCCTATAAAAGCACACAAATCAATTCAAGTTCACCCACCTTCATTCTAACAAAAAATCACAAGAAAGTATGATAGTAAAAGAAAGTACGAAAAATATTGTTGAAACATACAAAAAAAACAATTAGTCGGCGCATACTTTAATCTGAATACAACAACATTACTCAATTTTCTTAAAGACTATTGTCTATGACAGCGAAAGAGGGGCATACTTTAATCTGAATAAAGGAAGGAAAAGCAAGCAACCGAAAATCAACATATGATAAGAACATGATGCAAACTTCTGGCTTAAGTCAACACATTGGCATCAAATTTGTAAACATTTCATTGTTGATTCTAATTAGGGCAGTTGAACGAACCAAACTATTCGCAAACTACTCGAGTTCGGTTCATGTTCAGTTTGTATTCGTTCTGTAATTATTTGTTAACGAGCCGAATTCGAACAGGTATTCGAGTTTGTTTAATTAAACGAGTCAAACTGTTTGCGAACTGTTTGGCTCGTTTAAACAGTTATAAGGTTATCGAGCCAAACTCGAACCAATTTTAAAGTTTGTTTAGCTAAACGAAACGAGCCGAACAATTCGTTAAAGCTAAACAAATCCGAATTCGAAAACCTAATATTCGGTTCGATTCAATTCCTTAACACCCCTAATTCTAATGTCTACGTTGTCGGTTGTTGATTATACAATATGCAGGAGGACTCGACTGTTGATTATTGCATCTTTTCATTTGACTGTCTTAAGGAATATATCTTAACCAGGTAATTCAAATCAATATTTTAGGTTAATATCGGGCCAGCTTTGTCTCAATTATGAGCCGATTACGAGCTAAAAATAGAAGGAAAAAAAGAGCGATGAAAAAAAATCAGAGATATAAACCGTTGTTTTCCACAAAAAAAAAAAATACAACCTACAACACATTGTGTTATGTTACTGGACTGTGAAGCACACAGAAGAGAGATAGACAGAGATTTTTTGGTAACGGATAGACAAGAGATTAGGGGGAAATTTTTTTAAAAAAATATTATAGTTTTAATAAGAAAAACTACAAATGTATTACGAAATGAAAAAATTTCTTAAACAATCAGAATACTTTTGTAAAAAAACGTCCAGAGCGTCTAAGACTCTAATACCAAACGCATTCGTTAATACATTCAATTGAAATCAGTAAAACATAATATAATTTAATTTGAATTTTAATCGTAGGATCACCTTTAAAAAATTAACTATATCTAATGTGGCAACATTTCAATTTTAGTTAGTATTTTATTTTTCTTTATGATGAATGTAGTGAATAATAGATTAAGAGAACATTTTTTGGATTGTAGTTTCGCAAACGTATTTGATCATATCTTTTATGCTATATATGTTTAGGATCTTTGGAACATTTCCAACACATTCATTATATAGTGAAACTGTTAGACTGTGCACTTGCAGTATACGCCAATAGAGGTGGATGAATAGTGGTTAGCAGAAATTACACTACTACCTTTGGTTAAAATCTCCTTTGAGAACAGAATCTGAGACCTCCTCAGATTCAGTACCTGTTTTTGTAAAATTCAAAACTCAGTGTACACAACTCCAAAAATTATAAATATTTCTAGAACTTAACTTCAATATCTTGACAAGACTCTAACAAAAAATTAAATAAAAATAAGATTTTTTGGTCCTTCAAACAAATAAAAAGATTCACATGGTCAACGTGGATAGAATTGGGCAGAATATTGTTAAACTTTGAAAACATGTTTCTCTTTGAATACTAAACCAAAAGGTTGATCTTTATATCAAAACACTCCTTAGGATGTCTAGTTTATAATTCCAAAAGGCCCTGACCTTAAACAATTCTTGATGAAAGCAGAATTCAAGTTTTCTCAAAACTGGTCAGATTGGAGCAGTTATCTTGCAACAACTGAAAGACTAATGTTCCCTTGCTCAAATCAAGTGATTCTTCTTGCAAATGAAATCTAACAGTCTGAAGTATAACTCCACCAAAAATCACAAATTTTGAAAGTGTTTTGCTATTTTTTCTAAACGTGAGAAGTTGTGTGAAATCTGCAGTGAAAACGGGCAGAAAAACAGAAAAGAGAAAAGAAGACAACAACACCAAAGATTTATCATGTTCGGTCAATATGACCTACTCCAATTCCAATGAACACCTTTTCTTGGATTTCACTATAGTATGAACAAACTTACAACAACAAGCAAGCTTGATCCTTGGGTTAAACACCAACCCTATACATGACTTGGATGAACACCTCTATGCAACTCTTGGTCATAACACCTCTATCACTTATTGGTGTAGCCTTATATACTTGGCTATCTAATCTTACAAAGATAACCAAGAAGACGTGTATATGTAGCTTAACAACAAGAAGAAATGAAACACCTTAGCTACACAAGAAAGAATCAAGAAGAAGAGAATAGCAAGAATGATCTTCAAGTTTGCTTGAAAGTTGTGTGTTCTTCTTCGCCTTTGCCTTCTATTTATATGGTGAAATGAGGCTTGAAGATAAGAACTCCAATGTGTCACCATCTTCGTCGTCAATGCTTAAGTGTCTTCACACCATTGGTGTTGGGTGCAGCAATTGTCCCGTGACGCGTAGGCCGTGTGGGCCAAGTCACAGTCGAATGCCGTAGGCGCTTGTGTGTGTTGAATGCTCTATAAGGCTAGGGTATGCGCATCTCCTATCACCAATTGATTTTGGGAGAGTTGGTAGCGACTGAGGTCCTACAAGTGGTATCAGAGCCAAGGTCACGGGTTCGATTCCCAACAGAAGCAATTGCTGAGGAGGAGATTGTTGGATGCAGCAATTGTCCCGTGTGGGCCAAGTCACAGTCGAATGCCGTGGGTGCTTGTGTGTGTTGAATGCACTATAATGTTGGGGTATGCACATTTCCTATCACCAATTGGTTTTGGGAGAGTTGGTAGTGACTGAGGTCCTACAATTGATTGGCCATATAAACACCTTGTACATTTGGCAAAATGAAACAACACAATTGGTCAACCTTTTTACGCATATTGGCCGCTTTTTAGTCTTAAAAAGTGACTTGGAATTTGCTTGAAAAATGAAGATAATACCAAAGGATAATACCACCAACAAAACCTCAACTCCTTGGCAAGATAACAGGCATGTGATGGATGAAAATTTTGAACAATTCAGCCTTTTTCTACCATGTAGCCGTTGGCTACATTTTCAAATGTTTCCAAGTTGGCAATTTTGTCAACTAGCTTCTTTTTTGTTGGTCCACTTGTCACCAAGTCATAAAATGAGTACACCATTATTTTCACCTATATTTAAACGTTTTGAGGCTTGTATATATGAATATCAACTCAGATTTTTGAAAAAGAAATCAACAAATAATAGTTGACAAGATTATGTCAACATATAATATGGAAATTTCCACAATTTCTCCTTATATGTTGTGATGAATTCCACACCATTAACACCTTTAAAATCTCTGCAAAATGATGATTGAGACTCTCCAATAACACATATAAGAAAGTCTTCAAGAAAAAAATAGAATGTGACATCACAACTCGTCACATATCCCGCTACTGTCGATAATATCATCAAATGAGAGAAATAATATAAAACCACCAAATAATCTTCAAGATAATCATAAATGAGCTTTAGAATGAAGATAATAATATACTCAATAGATTCTTTGAGTAAAAATACCAAAACTGCCCTCAAAGATAAAATGACCAAAATACCCCTGGTGAGAGAAAACTCCAGAAATGACCCGGATGGTCAAAAATAGATATAATAACTATTATTATTTGTGCACTTTAGGTTGACTTTGGACTTTTTTGTGTTTCTCTTTGTCTTTCATTATTTGTGCATATACACGATTATAACTATTTAAATTTCAGAAGCTTTCTATTTGTGTTTACTAAGAAGGTGTTTGGTTGGGGGGTTTAGGATTAAGGAAATGGGTTTGGATGAATCCAAACCCATTAAAGTTGTTTGTTTTGGGGAAATGTGGGATATGAGTTTCGGTTTGATATCCAAGTATTTCGTAATGGATATCGTTTTTTGATATACTAGCCCCCTTTGTCTATCAATATATGGGAATAAGGGGGAATAAGGGATATGGACGATCAAACGCCGGTCAACACCGTCGGCCACCACCACTGACCACCGTCCGCTGTCGGTCCGCCGATGCCGGCCGGTCACTATTCCAGCCGGTCAAATTTTTCCGGTCATTTTTCCGGCCGGCCGCATTCGATACCCATTCTAATTCCGATACGTTCCAAACACAATCAATGTCTATCATACCCATTCTTATTTCAATACCAAACAACTATCACTTTTAGGTCCAAATTCATATACTCCAAACCCATACCCTGTCATACTCATTCCGATTCTGATTTCGATACTGAAGTGCGAACCAAACACCACCTAAATTCCTCTACTATTGTGTCATCTATGCATGTACATATAGAGTCGGATGGTCTCACTGGAAGCAAACCCTCTATCTTTTAGGATGGATGTATTGTTTATCTGCTTCTCATCCTCCCCAGACCTAACCATAATTTTTGTTGTCGTTGAAATATATTATGTATGATTGTTGTTGTTATTTTACCAATTTTGCTTAAGAAGATGGATTGAGGAGGAAAAGTACATAGAGAGACTTTAGTCATATTTATAGTCATTTAATGATTTAAATCATTTCTTGTTAAAATAACATTGAAAATCAATTTTCATTTAGTATCACAAACTCCTTCGTCATTTTTTTACACTTATTCTAAAACTTAGGGGGTACCATTTATGTAATAAATACATAAATAGATACATACACGTATTCATATAAAAGACTTATTTTTTTGGGTTCATGTTTAATTACAATGTCTCTTATAATGTTATAACCGGAGGGGGAAAAAAGAATAATAAAGAAAATTAATGAAATTTAAAAAGATAATAATAATAATATTTAGAAGGATAAGGATAAGAATTAATGAATTAAAAAAAGAGAATTAAGGCACGATTGGGGGGAGTTAACGTTTCCCCTCAAATTTCGGCCAGTGGAGTTGATTAATGGGAAGGTGGGGGAGAAATCGGTTGGCACAAAATAAAAAGGGGAAGAGGAGGTGATAATAAACAAAAAGAAAAGGGAAGAAAAAAACAAGAAAGGGAAACGCAGAAGAAAAGAAGGAGGAGAAGGAGAAGAGAGAAAAGTAAGAGAAGGCAACCGAGTTTATTTTAATCGCGTAGTTGTCTACAAACAGGTAGGTTCCCTTTTTCTCTCCAATTGGTACAATCCAAGCATGCTTTAATTGTTAGACCGTACACCTGCAATAAACACCAGTAGAGGGGGTGAATAGTGGTTAGCAGAAATTACACTACAACCCTTTGTAAAAATCCCCTTTGAAAACAGAATCTGAAACTGTCTCAGATTCAGAACCCGTATTTGAAAAATTCAAAACTAATTGTACACAAATCCAAAAATTATGAAACTTAACACAACTTAACTTCAATGAGTTGAAAAGACTTTGTCCAAAAATCAGATACAAATAAGATAGTTTGACCCTTCAAACAAATAAAAACATTCAGATGGTCTATCTGGACAGAATTGGACAGAATGTTGCTGATTTTGAAAGTAGTGTTTCTCTTTGAATACTTAACCAAAAAGGTTGATCTTTATGCCAAAACACTCCTTAGGATGTGCAAATGAAGTTTCCAAAAGGTTCTGACCTTAAACAATTCTTGATAAACACAGAATTTAAGTTTTCTCAAAACTGGTTAGATTGCAGCCAGATTGGAGCAGTTATCTTGCAAAGACTGAAAGGCTAACTTTCCCTTGCTCAAATCAAGTGATTCTTGTTGAAAATGAAAGATAACAGTCTGAAGTATAACTCCACCAAAAATCACGAATTTTGAAAGTGTTTAGCTATTTTTTCAAATTGTGAGAAATTGTGTGAAAACTGCAGTAAAAACGGTCGGAAAACAGAAATGGAGAAACAAGACAAGAACACCGAGAATTTATCCTGGTTCGGTCAATGTGACCTACTCCAGTCCCAAGGAACACCTTTCCTTGGATTTCACTATCAAATGAATCACCTTACAACAAGAACCTAGCTTGATCCTTGGGTTATACACCAACCCTATTCAAGACTTGGATAATCACCTTCTAAGCAACACTTAGTTGCAACACCTTTAGCACCTATTGATATAGCCTTATAGAAATGGCTAATCAATATTACAAATGAAGCTCAAGAGGCTTGTAGCTCAACAAAAACAAGAAGAACACCTTAGCTACAAAGAATAGAACAAGAACAACAACAAGAAGAAGATGATAGCTAGACAATTCAACAAATGCTTGTAAGCTTCAAGTGTGTTTCATCTTCTTCACCATTGCCTCTATTTATAGTGTGAAATGAGCCTTGGAGATAAGACTTCCAATGTGTCACTATCTTCATCATCAAGTCCAAATATCTTCTCATCATTGGTTGGCCTTGTACACTTGGCAAAATAAAACACAATGATTGGTCCACTTTGGCAATGTCATGTTGGCCGAAATTTCCATCATGGCAAGTCTCATTTATCCTTTGCAAAATGTAGATAATATGGAGAAGATAATACCTCAACTTCTTGGCATAAACATAGGACATGTGAGGCTGAAAAATTCAAACAAAAAACAGCTCCAAACCAGCCAATCCAGCCGTTGCTTTAAGGCAAAAATAATATTGATTTATCATTTGTAAAATGAAGAAAATAAGAAAGGATAATACCACCAAAATATCCCCAACTTCAAGCACAATAATAGGATATGTGAAGTCTTTATTTGATTTCAAAAAATCTGATGATAACACCATATAGCCGTTGGTTTTGACTTTGAAATTTCCAAGTTGGCAATTTTGCCAGCTAGCTCCTTTTTGGTTGGTCCACTTGTCTCCAACTCATAAAATGAATAATGTATCATCTCCACCTGCTCATAAACGTTTTTGAGCATACAAATATGTGTAGCAACTCAGATTTTTGAAGAAGAAATAAATAGATAATAGTTGACAAGATTATGTCAACGTGTAACACCGAAATTCCCAATATTTCTTCTTATATGTTGAGATCATTTCCGCACCTTTAACACCTTGAACAACTCTGAATAATGATGAATAATATGCTCTTATAACATATATAAGAGTGTCTTCAAGAAAAAATAGAATGTGACATCTCAAATCGTCACATATCCAGCTATAGTCAATAATATCATCATGTGAGAGAATAAGATAAGGAATCACCATATTATCTTCAAGTTAATAATAGATCAGCTCCAGAATGAAGATAATAATATGCTTAAGAGATTACTTGAGTGAAAATACCAAAAATACCCTCAGGGGTGAAATGACCAAAATGCCCCTGGTATATGAAAACTCCAGAAATGACCCGGATGGTCAGAAATAATCATGATATCACCTTTGCAATGATAAATAAGACAAGAATACACCCTTGAATTATTTTCACCATGTGATGTTCCTACAAAACTCAAATTACCAATTTTGCCCTTTTTGGCAAGTTGTAGAAACTTCCAAGGCACGTTAGTCACAATACATTTAAAATTATCAAAATCACATAAGATTCACATAATGGGCATGTATAAATCATATACCAATGAAAACAACAATTTTAACACATTTTAGAAAATTATTTCTAAAAACCCTAGATATCGATCGATCGAAGTGCGTCAACTTTAGAGATCGATGTCTCACAGTAAGGTCTTGAACTTTCACTGCCTTACATGGATCGATCGATGTGAGAGATCTATGTACATAGATCGTTCGATGTGTAACAACCTGAGAGATCGATTCAACCTTTTCAACTTTTAATCGCATATAACATCATGTGTGATATTTTTATGCACTCAACACTCAAAATCATGACTTTGAAAATTATCCAAACATATTTCTCAACATTCTCCCCCATTTGGATGATTTTCAAAATAACCTAACATGATTTTAATGTCACAACTTATAACCAATTGTTTATCAAACTTTGTTTTTAACAAAATTTTAAATAGTACGACTTAGCATGACTTACCAACTCAAATCATGTTCTTATTCTATCTCCCCCTTTAATTTGCAAATCATGCAAAAGATAGAACTATGCCATGGTATCATAAGTCATCATACCTAACTTGGCTCGTAAGTTTTCAAAAGTGGTTTGATTAAGGGGTTTGGTAAAGATGTCAGCTATCTGATGATCCGTTCTTATATGGTTTATAACTATATCCTCATTTTGAACATGATCTCGAAGGAAGTGGTATCGCACCTCAATGTGTTTGGCCTTAGAATGAAGCACCGGATTCCGTGAAAGATTGATCGCACTTGTGCTATCGCAGAAAATAGGAATCTTTTTCATTTTAATGCCAAAATCACTAAGTTGCTGTTTAAGCCAAAGTATTTGGGTATTCCATAAACTCAAAGCAATATACTCGGCTTCAGTGATAGAAAGAGCTACACTAGCTTGCTTTTTAGAAAACCAAGGGATTAAGTTGGTTTCTATGAATTGACATGTACCGCTAGTGGATATAGTTATAAACCATAATCAGCATCACTATATGCGTGTAATTCCAACAGCATTTCTATCATACCACAGTCCTAAGTGAGGTGTGTGTTTAAGATATGTAAAGATCTTTTTCACCGCATTGTGATTTGATACCTTGGGACAAGATTGAAACCTAGCACACATGCACACACTAAACATGATATCAGGTCTTGATGCAGTTAAGTATAATAATGAGCCAATCATAGACCTATAAAGTGTGTCATCAAAAGGTTTACCATTTTCATCCTTATCTAGTTTGGTGCTAACACTCATGGGGGTAGTTGTAGGTTTCAATTCTTCAAAGCCAAACTTCTTAATCATATCATTGACATACTTAAGTTGGCTAATGTGAATTCCTTGAGGGGTTTGTTTGATTTGAAGCCCTAAGAATTAGTTCAATTCTCCTACCATTGACATTTCAAATTCCGACTTCATACACTCTTTGAAGTTTTTTACTAAGGTATGGTTGGTTGAACCAAAGATAATATCGTCTACATATATTTGAACTATTAACAAGTCATTATCTTTTCTTCTTAGAAATAATGTGTTGTCGATGGTTCCCCTTTGATAATTATTTGCAATAAGAAAGTTTGCAAATCTATCATACCAAGCTCTTGGAGCTTGTTTCAAACTATATAGAGCTTTCTTAAGCTTGTAAACATGGTTAGGATTCTTTGGATCTTCGAATCCAGGGGGGTTGTTTGACTTCTTAGATGTATCCATTCAAAAATGCACTCTTGACATCTATTTGGAAGAGCTTAATATTGCTTAGACTTGCAATCGCAAGTAAAAATCTAATTACTTCTAGTCGTGCAACGGGTGCAAATGTTTCTTCATAATCTATTCCTTCTTGTTGATTATAACCTTGTGCGACTAGTCTAGCCTTATTTCTTGTAATTTTTCCTTGTTCATCCATTTTATTCCTAAATACCCATTTCGTTCCTATTATAGACTTGTTTTCGGGTTAGGTACTAAGTCCCACACATTGTTCCTTGTGAATTGATTTAATTCCTCATGCATAGCATCTATCCAAAATATACCACCTAAGGCTTCCTTTACATTCTTAGGTTCTAATTGTGAGATTAAGCTATGTCCTTCAAGTTGACTTATGTTTCTACGTGTTCTACCCCAACACTTGGATCCCCAATGATTAATTCTTTAGGATGCCACCAATTCCTAGATTAACTAGGTTCACCCTCATCTTGTTCAAATGTTTCATTAGTGTGAACATTATCATATGTAATTGGATCATTAGTTGTATTATCTTCCAATTGCAAAGTCTCTTCATTTATTTCATATAAAGGTTCATGCATGTCTTGTTCAAGGGGAGTTGGATCTAGATGATCAATTACAGACTCAAGTAATACATCATCACCAAACATATTTTCAACAATTGTTTCTTGTTTATGTTGATGTTTATCACTGAATTCAAAGCATGCATTTTCATTGAATTTCACATGTATAGATTCAATTATTTTTCTAGATGCAGGATTATAACATCTATATGCTCTAGAATTAGTTGAATAACCAACAAATATACATTCAATAGACTTTTGTTCAAATTTGTCTAGATTATCCTTAGTGTTCAAGACAAAACACTTACATCCAAATACTTTAAGATAATCTATTTTAGGTTGTCTATTATTTAACAATTCATAAGGTGTTTTATTTAATTTCTTTCGAATAGAAAGTCTATTTATAATATAGCATGCACAACTAACAACTTCAGCCCATAAATATTTAGGTAATTTATTTTCACATAGCATAGTTCTAGAAACTTCTTGAATTGTTCTATTTTTGCGTTCAACAACTCCATTGAGTTGTGATGTTTTTGGTGGTGAGAATTCATGTTTTATTCCGTGTAATTCACAAAATTTGATTACATCTTTGTTTTTAAATTCTCCACCTCTATCACTTCTAATTCTCTTAACATTTTCTTCGTAGATGTTTAAGAGTTTCGATTGCTAATGGAGCATCGTCTTTGTGTTAAGAACAATGTCCATGTGTAGCGTGAGTAATCATCTACTATGACACACACATAGTAGTGTCCACCTAGACTTCTTGTCATACTTGGACCAAATAAGTCTAAGTGAAGCAATTCTAGTACATGACTAGTACTCACTTCATGTTTCGGTTTTAATTTTTCTTTAGTGTGTTTTCATTTAATACATGTTTCACACATTTGAAAATTATCTAAGTCTAACTTAGGCATTCCTCTAATTAAATTCTTCTTAGATAATTTCTTAATGGTTGAAATTCATGTATGGCCTAATCTTCTATGCCGTAAATTCACATCTAAGTCATGTGATATTAGACACTTAACCTTAGCATCTAACATGTTATCTAAGGTAAGAGTATAAATATTACCATCTCTATTTCCTTTTAAAACCGTTTCTCCTTTTTCATTTATTATATCACAAGAATTGGGAAGAAAAGAGACATTATAACCACAAACTATAAGTTAAGAAATACTAAGTAAATTATAAGAGAGATTGCTTACTAACAACACATGTCGCCTTTGAAATGTGTTAGGGTCTCCAATTGTTCCTTTTCCAACAACTTGTCCTTTGTTGTTGTCACCGAATGTTACTTTTCCTCCATTCTTGATATATTCCAATACGATGAATAGTTTGGGGTTGCCCGTCATATGCCTCGAACACCCACTATCTAAAAACCATTTGGTTTTTAGATTCTTTGACTTTACCACCTTCTTGCATTCCTTGTATTTATTCTACAATGGAGACAAAGTTTTAGGTACCCTTTATTTGGGTCCTTGAATGTTAGGGGAACTATTCTTGTTTAGATATCCCTTATGTATCCAAACTTGAACATACCTTTTAGGCACATTTTTAGCATGCTTATAATTTGAAAAATAAGAAGGATATACACGTTACGCCATGGTTGATAATCATTATATGATGGCCGATTTCTATAATGTGCATAAGGCATGCGATTTTGTTTCTTGAATGGCGCTATATAAGTGTGTTCATAGGCATTTCTATAAGACTTATATGAGTGTTGCCTATACTTAGGTTCATAATAAGTTGGATACATTTTATTCTTTCTAGTTGTATTCTTATATATATGTATGCATAATTTCTAGGTTGTCTAGATGCAAAATTTGGCCTAGATATATGTTTATGCGTGTGTATATTTGTGGGGGTGTGTTGTATTTTTGCCATAGTATGTACCTCAAACCTGAGATAAGCAGGCTACAAAGAGTAATTGTTTCTTGGCTTTGTATTGATTGTACGGTGTTGAATCTTGCTTCTTTGAGTGGTGCAGACCTTGCTCTGATACCAATTAAGGAACCGTGCACCTGCAATAAACACCACTAGAGGGGGGTGAATAGTGGTTAGCGGAAATTACACTACAACCCTTTGTAAAAATCCCCTTTGAAAACATAATCTGAAACTGTCTCAGATTCAGAACCTGTTTTTAAAAAATTCAAAACTAATTGTACACAACTTCAAAAATTATGAAACATTCCAAAGCTTAACTTCAATGAGTTAACAAGACTCTGTCCAAATATCAGACAAAAATAAGATAGTTTGGCTCTTCAAACAAATAAAAAGATTCAGATGGTCTATCTGGACAGAATTGGACAGAATGTTTCTGATTTTGAAAATAGTGTTTCTCTTTGAACACTCAACCAAAAAGGCTGATCTTTATATCAAAATACTCCTTATGATGTTTAGATGAAGTTTCCAAAAGGCCCTGACCTTAAACAATTCTTGATAAACACAGAATTTAAGTTTTCTCAAAACTGGTCAGATTGCAGCCAGATTAGAGCAGTTATGTTGCAAAGACTGAAAGACTAACTTTCCTTTGCTCAAATCAAGTGATTCTTATTGCAAATGAAAGCTAACAGTCTGAAGTATAACTCCACCAAAAATCACGAATTTTGAAATTGTTTAGCTATTTTTTCAAATTGTGAGAAGTTGTGTGAAAACTGCAGTAAAAACGGGCAGAAAACAGAAATGAAGAAACAAGACAAGAACATCGAGAATTTATCCTGGTTCGGTCAATGTGACCTACTCCGGTCCCAAGGAACACCTTTCCTTGGATTTCACTATCAAATGAATCACTTTACAACAAGAACCAAGCTTGATCCTTGGATTATACACCAACCCTATTCAAGACTTGGATAATCACCTTCTAAGCAACACTTAGTTGCAACACCTTTAGCACCTATTGATATAGCCTTATAGAAATGGCTAATCAATATTACAAATGAAGCTCAAGAGGCTTGTAACTCAACAAAAACAAGAAGAACACCTTAGCTACAAAGAATAGAACAAGAACAACAACAAGAAGAAGATCATAGCTAGACAATTCAACAAATACTTGTAAGCTTCAAGTGTGTTTCATCTTCTTCACCATTGCCTCTATTTATAGTGTGAGATGAGCCTTGGAGATAAGACTTCCAATGTGTCACCATCTTCATCATCAAGTCCAAATGTCTTCTCATCATTGGTTGGCTTTGTACACTTGGCAAAATAAAACACAATGATTGGTCCACTTTGGCAATGTCATATTGGCCGAAATTTCCATCATGGCAAGTCTCATTTATCCTTTGCAAAATGTAGATAATATGGAGAAGATAATACCTCAACTTCTTGACATAAACATAGGACATGTGAGGCTGAAAAATTCAAACAAAAAACAGCTCCAAACCAGCCAATTCAGCCGTTGCTTTAAGGCAAAAATAATATTTATTTATCCTTTGTAAAATGAAGAAAATAAGAAAGGATAATACCACCAAAATATCTCCAACTTCAAGCACAATAATAGGACATGTGAAGTCTTCATTTGACTTCAAAAAATCTGATGATAACACCATATAGCCGTTGTTTTGACTTATAAATTTCTAAGTTGGCAATTTTGCCAACTAGCTCCTTTTTGGTTGGTCCACTTGTCTCCAACTCATAAAATGAATAATGTATCATCTCCACCTGCTCATACACGTTTTTGAGCATACAAATATGTGTAGCAACTCAGATTTTTGAAGAAGAAATAAATAGATAATAGTTGACAAGATTATGTCAACGTGTAACACCGAAATTCCCAATATTTATTCTTATATGTTGAGATCATTCCCGCACCTTTAACACCTTGAACAACTCTGAATAATGATGAATAATATGCTATTATAACATATATAAGAGTGTCTTCAAGAAAAAATAGAATGTGACATCTCAAATCGTCACATATCCAGCTATAGTCAATAATATCATCATGTGAGAGAATAAGATAAGGAATCACCATATTATCTTCAAGTTAATAATAGATCAGCTTCAGAATGAAGATAATAATATGCTTAAGAGATTACTTGAGTGAAAATACCAAAAATACCCTCAGGGGTGAAATGACCAAAATGCCCTTGGTATATGAAAACTCCAGAAATGACCCGGATGGTCAGAAATAATCATGATATCACCTTTGTAATGATAAATAAGACAAGAATACACCCTTGAATTATTTTTGCCATGTGATGTTCCTACAAAACTCAAATTGCCAATTTTGCCCTTTTTGGTAAGTTGTAGAAACTTCCAAGGCACGTTAGTCACAATACATTTTAAATCATCAAAATCACATAAGATTCACATAATGGGCATGTATGAATCATATACCAATGAAAACAACAATTTTAACACATTTTAGAAAATTATTTCTAAAAACCCTAGACATTGATCGATCGAAGTGCGCAGCTTCAGAGATCGATGTCTCACAGTAAGGTCTTGAACTTTCACTGCCTTACATGGATCGATCGATGTGAGAGATCTATGTACATAGATCGATCGATGTGTAACAACCCGAGAGATCGATTCAACGTTTTCAACTTTTAAACACATATAACATCATGTGTGATATTTTTATGCACTCAACACTTAAAATCATGACTTTAAAAATTATCCAAACATATTTCTCAACATTAATTGTATTCTATGTGTTTTCGTTGTTTTAATTGTTGAATTTCATCATCATCATCATCATCATCCGGACCCAGTATATCCCAACGACAGCAAAAGCTATCGCTAGGGTCTGGAGAGGGTAAGTGGTAGGCAGACAATACCTCTATCCCGTGGGATAGAGAGTTTGCTTCCAGTGAGACCCACGGCTCTATATGTACCTGCATAAATGACATAATAATAGAGATATGATGTGCTAATGTGTTAGTGACGAAATTCAAGAAATACAAAGAAAAGACTTTCGATATTAAAATACACATCACGTGTATATGTACATGTAATGTAAAACAACGGTATAACATACGCAACCAAGTGGAAAGTCAACCTAAAGCGTAGATAGTGTCTACGCCCATCTATGTCCTTAAATATAATCTAAAGTGTCCCTATATATGACCTATACCTTGTTAACTTTAATCTTATGTCTCCATGAACTCCTATCCTGGACCATGTCCTCAGAGAGGTGCAAATCTAGTAGGTCGTGTCAAATCTGCTCATCCCAAGTTAGTTTGGGCCTGCCTTTACTCCTGTTTCCCTCTACAATGAGGCTTTCAATTGCTCTGACCGACGCCGTTTTCTGTCTCCGCTTGACATGCCCAAACCATCTCATTCTTCTCTCCCTTATCTTATCTACTATACTAGCCACGCTTAACCTTTCTCGAAACACCTCGTTTCTGATCCGGTCTAGCCTTGTATGCCCACACATCCACCTCAACATCTTCATCTCTGCCACTTCCATCTTCTTTAATTGTGACCTCTTGATGGCCCAGCAGTCTGTCCTATATAGCATTGCCAGTCACACTGCCACCCTATAAAATTTTTCCTTTAATGTAGTTGGAAAATTTTTGTCACACAGCACCCCTGAGGCCGCCCTCTATCTACACCAGCCTGCTTGAACTCGATGTGCTACATCATTATCTATGTCGCCATTCTGCTGCACAAATGATCCTAGGTACTTAAACTTACTTACCTGTGGTACCACTTGACCATCGATGGTGAGCTGGCTATCCTCACTGTCTGCTACGCTGCTGAAGTCGCAGTGCAGATACTCGGCCTTAGAACAGCTAATCTTTAAGCCTTTTCTCACTAAAACACCTTTCCACTGCTCCAATCTCATACTCAGGGTATGTCTATTTTCTGCGACTAATACAATATCGTCAGCAAAAAGCATATACCACGGAACTGCCTCTTGTATCGGCTTTGACAACTCGTCAAGGACAACTACAAAAAGAAATGGGCTCAACCCTTGATGGAGACCGACCTCCACCGGAAAGAAGTCTGTATTCTCCACAGGCGTATGAACGGTTGTTTTTGTCCTAGCGTACATATCTCTAGTCATGTCTATATACTTCATAGGGATCCCTCTTGCATCCAGACTATCCCATATCAGGCTACGAGGCACACTATCATACGCTTTTTCAAGATCGATAAAAACCATATGTAAATCGCGTTTCTTCTCTCTATACTTCTCCATTAATCTCCTGAGAATGTTTATTACTTCCATAGTTGACCTTCCTGGCATAAAACCAAATTGGTTCACCGTAACCTGAGTTTCTCTCCTAATTCGAATGTCGATTACTCTCTCCCATAACTTCATGCTATGACTTAGCAACTTAATCCCTCTATAGTTGTCACAACACTGTGCGTCTCCTTTGTTCTTATATAGGGAGACCACGACACTCTTTCTCCACTCATTTGGCATCTTCCCTGTTTTGTAAATACGGTTGAACATAGTAGTTAGCCATTGGACCCTTTCCTCTCCTAAATACTTCCACACTTCAATGGGTATGTTATCTAGACCGTCCGCTTTAGCTCTTCCCATCTTCTTCAATGCTCTCATCACCTCTTCTTGTGTGATGTTCTGACAGTCAGAGTTATTATATTGTCGTTATTGGTTAGTGGTGCTTTCTCGTTCTTCGTAGTCGGCACTACTGCCGTTGAAAAGATTGTGAAAGTATGTTTGCCATTTCAACTTGATGTCTTGTGCTTTGACTAACACATGTCCATCTTCTCCTTTTATAAACTTCCCGCCTCCTAGGTCCTGCCTCTTTCGATCCCTAGCTTTGGCAATCTTGAACATATCCTGTTCTCCTTCTTTTGTTTCTAGTCTCTCATACATTTTTTTAAGCTGTAGTCTTTGCCTCTGTCTCTGTCTTCTTCGCCTCATTCCTGGCGATTTTGTAATTCTCCTTCAATCTCACTTTCTCTTCCCTATTTGTACATCTTAACAGCTCTCTAAAAATCTTTTGTTTGTCTTTTATTTTTTGTTGCACATCCTCGTTCCACCACCATGTCTCTTTATATACAGACGTCTTTCCTGTTATTACCCCGAGCGTTTCTCTCGCCGCTTGAATAATAGTAGTCGATATAGCATCCCACATCTGATTTGTGTCATCACCCAGACGATCTAGTTTCGCAGAGATGACCTTGTCTCTGAATATATTAATTTTTTCGTCTCTCAAACTTCCCCATCGAATCCTGGGTGTGAATTTTCCAACCCTTTTACTCAACTTTTGGCTCAATGATATAACTACCACTAATAAACGATGTTGCATCACCGCTGTCTCTCCTGGTATAACCTTGCAGTCCCTCCACAACCGTCGGTCTTTACGCCTCATCAGAAAATAGTTGATCTGCGTGTTACGTCTTCCACAGCTAACCGTGATCAAATAAGATTCTTTTTTCTTAAAAAACGAGTTTATAATGCCTAGGTCATGTGCTACTACTAGGTCTAGCAGATCTCTACCTTGTTCGTTTCTATCTCCATAACCAAACCCGCCATGTACCGACTGAAAACTATTGCTATTCTTTCTAATATGTCTATTAAAATCACCTCCGATACAAATTCGTTCCTCCCTGGGTATTGACTTTAACACTACATCTAAGCAATCCCAAAACCTTTTCTTCTCTTGTTCTCCTAGTTCCATTTGGGGTGCGTAGTGGCAAATCACTGCCACTACCTCCTTATTTAGTACTAACTTCAACACCATAATTCTATCATTATATCTAATCACAGTTCGTGTAATTCTATCTTTACTAAGAATCCTACCCCATTCCTAGTCCCATCTGACCCTGAATACAACAACTTATACCAATTACACTCTTTACCTTTATTCCCTTTCCACCTAGTTTCTTGGAGGCATGCTATATTTATTTTACGTCTCTTAAGTGTATCCACAACCTCAAACAATTTACCACTTAATGTTTCTACATTCCAAGAAGCTACCCTTAGACTATCTTCATTTTTCTTCTCCTTACCTACACCCCTCTTCCTTAGACATGGTCTCACGGAAAAATCATGACGTCTTATATCAAACATCTTTAACATGTTTAAGGTTTTCAGTTGTTGTTTTGGCCTTAGAATAGGGTCCCATAGACTGGAAATAGGCATAAATATAGATTTAGGTCGAAAAACGGACAGCGAAGACTGTCGATACGTCTCACGCGCCGTCGGAGTGGCCGCGCGTGAAGTCGCACGTGCCTCTGGAAATGCTGGATGCAATATGTGACTTAAAGATAAAAAAAATTAACTTAGGGCCGGCCTGCAGTGCGTGCAGACTAGGCCAGCCCCTTAATGGGCTGCTGACTGGCGGCTGCAAGTCCAGCCCATTTAGATGTTATATTAAAAAAAAAAGAGGGCAGGCGGCTTAGCGGACTGGGCCAGCTGCTGCAGGCCCAATTAACTCGACTTAATTAAAAAAAATACAAGAAGGCCTAGCGGGCGGGCCGAGGAAGTATACAGGCCGGCGGCCTGCCTGGGAGGAACTTATAAATAAATAAATAAATATATATATATATATATATATATATATATATATATATTTATAAATAACAAATGGATTTCTGGAAATTGTTAGTAATGTAATTAGTTAATTAAAAATAGTAATAAATATAGAAAAAATAATTATAAATATCATAAAATTTTAAATAAAATCCAGGAATGTTAGAATGTTAAAATTAAGTTATTTTCATTAAATTTATGTATTTATGATAATTTATTTAATTCGAATAATTAGGTAATAAATGGAAATAAATGAGGAAAAAAGAGGAAAAATATGGAAAGTGTTCGATAATTGTATACAAGCCGTCCAAAAATAGGTTGACGCCAAACAACGTTAAATCATTACTCGGATAATAAATGAACCTAGATTTGAGTGTCGGAGGATGGTGAGGATGGGCCAGGGGCCTCAGGAGATTGTGTTTTTGCATTCATGGCACGTGCATTGCTTTTATGATGGATCGTGACGTACAGGTCATGGACGCTCAGTATGGTGTACGGAGGCAAGTACACTCAGTATGGTGATTGTGGGTGGGTACGACCCACAGCCACTCAGTAGGTCCCGGGATCATGCATTTGCATGGTGGAGATATCGACATTCTTGTGTGACATGACTTTGTTGTGTGTGACATGCATAGTTGGACATGCATCACGATGTTGTGCATTCTTTATCTGGAGTGAATTACCTTTCTGAATTCTTTCATATGCTTATGTAATATCATGTTATGTGCTATGTGTTATATCATTTTTGTATGCTCGTCTTGTACTAGTTGGAGGTAGGTGTCTACTGGGTGATTTCCCGTCACTCACCCCTACTTCCTCCGCCCCTCCAGGTGAGCATGAGGATGTCTACTACTATGTCTTTGTTGAGGACGGGCTGATAAGGTAGAGTTGGCTGACTGACGGTCGCACCTAGGATACGAGAAGACCTGCGACTGTTCATCTTTATCTTCTTTGAGATCTCATCAGACTTTACCGTGTTTAGAGTTTTCCGACTGTAGATGCCAGTACTTATTGTTAATTCCAAAAGTTGGTTTATAATTGTACTGATGATTTGTTTTATCATGAAACTTAATGTTATTGTATTTCGTTTCCACGAGAAAAATTTCTACGTATTTTCGGACATGTAAAAAGTTGATTCGACGTCTTGTATTCTTCTTAGCGAGATACGACAGGTGCACCGTTCCTGATGCTAGGATTCGGGAGCGGGGCGCTACATATAAAGTCAAATACACAGTTCAATAGACGATTACCATCACCTTGTTTTCTTATCAGTAGTTTTAGAGAAAAAATAAAAGAAAAAGTTTATAGTCTAAATGCATATAACGCATACGTTATGTAGTTGAATGGTAAAATGTATTATATGCACTTTGAGAAAAATTTATAATTGTTTCAAAAAATGATAAGTTTGTTTCGAAACTTTTTATGCTCACTTTAAAAAAAATTATTTTCATTGTTGTTTACCTTGCATTATCAATATGATGTCATACCAAGTAATAAGGTGTAAAGTTTTAAAATATACAAAGCATGATATATGGGGAATTAAAAAAGAAATAAAGAAAACAATAGAAATTCTCTCAAACAAAATACTAGATTATCATGTTCTTCTTTAAAAAAATGGATCAGCCTTATATACTAGATACATTTTTATAGTTCGACAATGAAAGTACATATCTGTTTGTTATTTAATAAAAGAAAGGAAGATGGGTGGTATAGGAAAGAAAAAAATAAAGAAATTAGTTTTAAGGAAAAAAAGATAGAGAGAAAACAATATTAGGTATTTCACAGAAAATATAACTCTAAAATTTATTTTTATATTTTATAATAAGGTCGTACAATATAGTAATCGAAAAAGTATATAACTTTGACTTGACAAGAAAAAAGAATATACGACAAACATTTCTTAAAACCAAATTATGCATTGTTATAATATATAGAAAGACAAAAATAAAAAGAATAGGTATTAAATAAAGAAAGATGAATAAGATGAGAAAAAATAAGGTTTAAGATAAAGTGAAACTGTACTAAACGCTCTGATTATCAAAGAGAAGACAGTGTAGGTATTTGAAAATTGAGGGAAGTAAGGAGAAAATTTGAGGAAAAATAAGAAAAAAGAAAGAAAAGAAGAAAAAAAGAATTCAAATACATTAACGAGATAAATTTCTCCTCCATGAAGCATAGTATGAGAATGGTTTAAGAAATAGTTGAATTAGTATTCTAACATGTGACTATTATTGCGTACATCCCACTCTCATATTTCGTCATAGACGTAAGTCTCTTAATATTTCGCCATAAACGAAAGGTTCTAAGACAATAAGGTAATGTTGTTGTGGTGGTATTGCAACTAAAAATAATATAAATGTTGGCCAATTTGATGTGTAATGCTCTAAATGTTTTATAGTTGACAATTGCTTCTCATTTATACTAAAAATGCAAGCGCCTTGTTTGTTTCTGCAACAGCATCACAGAGGCAGCTGACTTCTCAGCTTCCTCCTTTCCTCTTTTCTCTCTCTAAAAGAAAAAGATAAAAAAAAAACTTGTGGGGCATTACGCACTTTGCGTATTCAACTTGTTTTCTCTCTCCCACACACACTCAATACACACAGTGGTTAAATCTCCGTTGACTGAACTTGTTTTCTTTACTATGTTTTCATCTGAACCTCTTTTTCTTGGAGCAAGGCCAAATCCCTGGCCCGGAACCTCCTTTTTCTCCCTCACCCTTTCCGTACTCCAAATTCTATCAGTTTATCCGGGGAAGTTTGTGTAAAAGGCTGCGCAAAAATTTTGAATTTGGAATTTTCTTTGAACCTGGCCGGCCGGCGTTGCACATGGGCTCCGGCGAAACTCAGCCGGTGACGTGTTAGTTTTTTCTTTTGGGTCTTCCATTCCAGGTGGGTTTTTGATAAAGATTTAATCTTAGTGGTTTATATTTGGGACTGGGTGGTAAGGGGGAAAAGGTGGTCTTTTGAGCTTGATTTGGGACTTAATTGCTATAGTTGTAGCTGACCTTCTTTTGCTAGGCTTGAGATCTCTGTTTGAAGAGGAGAATGACGAGGAAGAATGTAATCCTGCTGGGGGATTAGGGTTGTTTTTGTTTTCTAAGCTCATTGAAATTGTTTAATTGCTTTT
This sequence comes from Eustoma russellianum, assembly GCA_036186865.1. Lineage (NCBI taxonomy): Eukaryota > Viridiplantae > Streptophyta > Magnoliopsida > Gentianales > Gentianaceae > Eustoma > Eustoma russellianum. The sequence continues at coordinate 5,181,718 of AP025072.1, read as the reverse complement.
CTGAAATGGAGTAAGAATTTACAGGATATTTTGTGAAATTGCTGGGAGATGTAAGATCTCGAATCATTTTAAAGATGCTTTCCTGAATTAAATTCTTATTTTGGGTGGACAGAATGTTGATGTGGTGTTTAAACTGCTTGCACTGTTGGGGCTTCTCCACTTAGGGTTTTAACGAGTGTTTGCAGTTGTCCAGTCTGATGTTTTTATTTCTCTCTTGTTAGGGCAGTTGGTTTGATTTTATACTTTATAGTGTAGGTGGTTAAGCATGAAGAGAATGAGCTCAAGTGATGATTTTCATTCCTACGGTGAACATGCCATGACCAAAGATTGGGGCAGAAGGGAAGAGGAGTCTGGATCTTATAGGCGGTTATTGCATCGGAGCTCATATCACAAATCAGAGAGTGGGAGGAAAGTTACATCTTCTTTCACAAGACACGATAGGATGGAAAATGATTGTGATAGTTCAAGATTGGTTAAGAAGCGACCTGATTATGATGTTGATGTTTATGACAGAAGAAAGAGCTATGACAGATACCGAGAAGGCATTAATGAGAGAGGGATTTTGAGTTCCTCTCCTCGGGCTGGACACACTGCTGACCGACTTCATCGGTCTGAAAGTTTTTCAGGTGTCAAAAAGGATTTTCCTACTGGGTTTAGGTCGGAGAGAGATAGGTCTCGGCATGAGGGAAGTGTCTCCTCTTGGCATAGGTTTGGCAGAGGGAAAGACACTGATGAAGGGAACAGAAGCAGCAGTGAATCTGTTAGGCTGAGTCGTGGGGAGACGGATGATATTGGGAAAGTGAATTCTCTCAAGGGTTTGGAGGACGCAAAGTCACCACCTTGGTCAAAAGACTCCGGGAGTGAGCAGTCGAAGAGCATTGAAGTTAAAAATATTGATCAGCTTCCAGTTGAAAGTAGTGGGAACAACAGTGAAATGGAGGAAGGCGAACTTGAACCTGAACCAGGCTCATTGCCTGCAAGTGAGTCTACTGCAGAAGAGCAAGCATGTCCTTATGCTCGCCAGCAGAAGATTATAAGGAAATGTGAACCAGAGCAAAAACATCAAGTAGAAAGAGCAGACTCATGTTTGGAAGCAAATCTTAAAGACAGAAAGATGTCTGCTCAAAAGGATAAAGTGGAAGGTACACTCTCTAAAGACATCCATGATATGGTCAAGCAAAATGAATTGGTAGATGGCCAAAAAGTTAGACAGGTGGAAACTGGTGTTTGTAGCGGAGTTAAAACCAAAGCAAATGATGCAGGTATCAAGGACGAAGAATTCTCAGGGGATAATATTCTTAGCAAGGAAAATGTCATGGAATCTTGCACTGTGAGGCAACAAAATTTGATAGAGGAACAAAGGGGAGAGAAGAATGCAGATTTTGAAGTGAGAACAGGTGAAAATCATATGCAAAAGCAGAATAATAGTATGTTTGAGGCACAAGGGCATTCTTTGCCTGTTTCTTTGGGTGCAATGCTCGAAACTGCTGATAACCTCAAAGATACGGCCAAAGCGTTGTCTCTTTCGGCTTCAGATTGTAAAATTCCAATGGTCGAGCAATTTAAAATAGCCAGTGTGTCAAGCTGCCCCATCCCTTCCGATGACAATGACATTGAAGGACCAAGCACAAGAGGGCTTGAGTTATTCACCTCTGATCCAATTAAAAAATCTGAGAAAGATATTTCACTCCATACCGAAGAGAAGGCCAATGGCGAGAAGCTGGCTCTTGATCTTTGTCTTAGTTTACCAAATGTTCTATTGCCAATTGGGTACAATCACTCTGAACAGACTCCTGCTTCTCCTAGTCATGGAAGGAGTATCCAATCCTTCCATAGCTCAATTCGCACAGGATCTGAAGGGTATACTGCTTCAATGTCTTTTTCAGGCTCACAGCAATACACCCACAATCCTAGTTGTTCCCTGGCTCATGATTCAATTGATTTTGAGCAATCTGTAAAAAGTCGGCCCTTGTTTCAGGGAGTGGATTGGCAAGCTTTGGCCTCAGAAGATCCAAAAAGCATTGAAGTTCCACTTGTCCATAGCATGTTGGCAAATGGCAATGGCTCGCATAAGGAATTACAAGCTTTTCAAGGACATCCAAGTGGTCTACCTGCCAAAAATGAAGCCATAATTTTACAAGGAAGTTTTAGTACACCAAAGCAGGAACGACAACTAAGTTTCAGCAAACGGTTCCCTGGAGTACAACCTCAGAACTCAAAGGATGTGAGATCTCCCACACAAAGTCTTGGCTCTTATGGAACTGGATCAGAATGTGTTAAAGATAAAAAACGTGCAAGCAGAGAAAAGGATGGTGTCAGTCTAGGGAGGATGAGTGGTTCAGAAGGAAGAGGGCAGCTTTGGGCAGTTGGATCAGAGTTTGTTGAGTCTATAATAGGTATGGTTTGTTCTGATCCTGTGGATGTGGTTTCTCAGAGGTTTAATGAAATGTCTGTACCACAAATTGCTGTTGTGAAGGAGTCTGCTCGTGATATAATTTTGAATCCTGGTAAGCAGTGGCTGCGAAAGACGTTTCAGAAAGTACTAGGACATAGGTCAGACATTACCATTGAAATCCTAATGCTGTGCCATCGCACTCAGTTAGAGATCTTAGTAGCTATCAAGACCAATCTTCATGAATTTCTCCAGTTGAATTGTGAAATCTCATCCACTGATTTGGCTGAGGTGTTTCTGAACTTGAGATGCAGAAACCTTGCTTGCCGAAGTCTGTTACCAGTGGATGAATGTGAGTGCAAAGTTTGCTCAAAAAGAGGTGGGTTTTGCAGTGCTTGCATGTGTCTCTTATGCTCAAAGTTTGACATGGCATCTAATACGTGTAGCTGGGTTGGGTGCGATGTGTGTTTGCACTGGAGCCACACTGATTGTGGGCTGCGAGAATCCTACATAAGAGCTGGTAGCAGTGCCTCAGGAGCTGATGGTAAAACGGAAATGCAGTTTCATTGTGTTGCTTGTGATCATCCTTCGGAGATGTTTGGATTCGTGAAGGAAGTTTTCCAAAATTTTGCAATGCAATGGACTGCAGAAACTCTTTTGAGAGAACTGGAATACGTCAGAAGGATTTTTTCTGCCAGTGAAGATTCGAGAGGAAAAAGGTTACATGCCATAGCTGTTCAATTGCTGTCAGATTTGGGAAATAATATTGATTTTCATCAAATTCAGAGATATGCTTTACGTATCTTTTCTGGTAAGAGTTTTTTTTCTTCCCTATTTGTAATATGGTTTTAATTTCTAAGTCATTTCTGATTCATTTCAAGCATTGAGTTTAGATGTGGTCTTAAGTTGCTCGGAAGGAACTTATACTGATCTTAGGAAGGAAAAATGCCCTTTTCCGGATCTTCTTTTGCCTTGTTATTAGGATTTACTTCATGGGAATTTGACAACTGTACAATATATTTTGAAATTTAGCAGGTGAATTTTGTCTCTTGACGAAAGCAGTAATAAAATATATTTATTAACCTTTTTGAACTTTTATTTGATTGGGGAATTCCTTTGGAGCTGGGGGCTACTTGCCATGCTGGTAGTAGGATAACATTTTTTGGGCAAGGAGTAAAAGATTGGGATCAAGATGTTCAAGTGTTTTCTTGTTTTGGTTGCATCACTCCAAAAAAAAAATACTACAACAACTATACCTAGTATATCCCAACAACAGCAAAAACTATCACTAGGGTCTGGGGAGGGTGATAGGCAGGCAAACAATACTTCCATCCAAATGGATAGAGAGTTTGCTTCCATTGAGACCCTCAGCTCTATCTGCACCAAACTCCAAAAAAATGTCTCTCTTTTATGCATATTTGTGCGCAGTTGTTCAATGGATGTTAGGCAGGCGTTCTCTTGTAATTTTTGTAAATTTTGGTTACTCCCCTTCAGTAGAGTTTCTCTCTGCTACTTCTGTTCATTCATTGGGGAAGTCTTTTGTCCTTACTTTTTGAAGTTGTTAAGGGGATTGCTTGAGACTAGACTTTGGTTAGAATATGCTAGAGAACACTTGGTGCATTTGTACTTTGAGCAAGTTGTTCTTGTTGTTGTCTTCTCTTGGCAACCACTATATAAAGATGCCTAATTTGGCTTTTTTAATGAAATTTAACTTAAAAAAAAAAGCTACAGGCTGCCATAGTGCTCAAAAGGCTATACTAGTAATCCAATCTTTGCTTAATCTTGTATGCCACTTGCAGTGTTTGTAATGTTGCTTTAGGCCTGTCCACAAGTTCAGGCGCGCAGCTTAGTTTTTTCATAAGTCTATTGATGTGATCCTCTCTGTTTTAATGTGGTAAACTTGCATTTTCATTTGAAACAGGAATCCAAGTCCACCTTCTTGTGCATGTGGTACACTTCACATGTGCTTGTTGTTTTGGGTCATGCCAACTTTAAGTCAGTAGGAAACCTGGACCAGTTTGCTAATCAATTTTGTTTTCTAGAGTTTCATAGATGTATTAGCCTAATAAACACTTCAAAAAGATTGAAGAAAAGCAAAAACTGTCGAGGAAAACTTGCAATAGACGGTTCAAATGGTTAGGTTGTGCAAGATTTTGCCTCCCGTAGTTGCAAACCTTTTTATTGATGATATTTTTTTCCAGAATAAATACGTCATTTCAAGGATGAAATTGTGTTTCCTCATTTATGATGTTAGTAAACCTTAGTGTAATATTCTGCTATTTGTTGAAGCAAAAGTTTGTTTCTATATACTTTTATGTGTATCATAATGCCACCAAAAGAAGTTGCAAGAATTTCTCAGAAGTCTTTGTTGTTTGGGGTGGTTTCACATTATTAACATTTAATATCAACTGTTAAAGAGTTGCAAGTATGCGACTTCCAAATTCTTCTGACAAAGCCTTCTCATGATGCTTTCCTCTTTCTATTGGAACCTAGGGCGCATCAAAATAATCTGTTTAATCTCAACTTATATATAACTTACATATTGCAGCCTCCATGGCCTAACAATTGCCTACTCAAGTAATACCTTCTGCTTCAGTGAGAATTGGAGTTGATTACTAGGTCAAACTAAAATAAAATGCATTAAAATCTTGGAAATGTGTCTCTAAGGACAGTCTACTTTATTATTCATGTTTTCTCAGATGAACAGTTTGTCTTGTTCAGCTTTTAGAATTTCAGTGTTCTCACTATAGTGTTCTCTTGCAGATGCAGATGATTCATTGAGGCATGGCAGCACTCCTACTATGCCAACAAGTGAACTTCCAACAACGGTTGCTGAGAACAATCATGCTATTGTCGGATATGGCCAAGAAGCCGAGCGGAAAAGATCTGGACATTCAGATAAGCCTCCACAATCTGACAAGTCTATTTGTTTAATTGAGGAGGATAAGCTTATTAAAGATAATAAGCCTGCTGCAAAATTAGATGCACAAACAAGTACTCCCAGGGAACCGGTCTTCGATGAACTTGAAAGTATCGTGAGAATCAAGCACGCAGAAGCCAAGATGTTTCAAGTACGCGCTGATGATGCGAGAAGAGAAGCCGAAGCTCTAAAGCGCATCACAGTGACAAAGAATGAACGAATTGAAGAAGAGTACACAAGCAGAATTTCCAAGTTGCGATTGGGAGATGCTGAAGAAATGCGCAAAAAGAAGGCAGAAGAGTTCCATGCGGTTGAAAAAGCTTATCAGGATTATTACCACCTGAAGATGAGAATGGAACATGATATTAAGGATATGCTGCTAAGGATGGAAGCTACACGACGGAACCTTGTCCCATAACCCTTTACATTTTTGTGCAGATTCAGCATTAAAAATCAGGTTCCATGTCATTCTTGCAAGTCTAGTACTTCTGTTGTGTTATAGGTGTATCTTAGCAAATGTGCTGCTAACCAGATCATGTACAGAGCTCATCTATTCATGTTATTGAGAGTAGAAGCAAAAGGTGGTTGGTGCACTTGGAATTTAGTTGAGGAGCAACATATTAGAAGTCCAAATCTCTAAGCAATATCCTGAATTCTGAATTTGTTGTTGCATCTAAGGTATCTTCTTGTTAATATTTTTTTCCAAAACTAAGTGTTGTTAAATGCTATTTTCTTTAGGTAGTAATACTTCGTATGTCTCAGTATACCTGCAATGTTATGGACAAGAAGTCCGCGAGTAGATATCTGATTAAGGAAGAACAAGTTATATGTTTCTTTCATGAGTATAGTTTTCTTTTTAGCAACTAATGAAGTCACAGTAAGCCTTGGATGTATTTTAAAGGGTTTAAGGATAAATATGTCACCATCTGATTTGTTGCTTGTTATTCTGACGTGTAAATAGTCATTTGTCACAAAGCTCTGGAATTTGGGATAGCCATTTCTGGGTTTAAGTCAATTATTTTCAGCCAAGAGTCACACTTATAGTGGCCTAAATGAACCCTTTTTTTTTTTTTTGGTCATCAAGACTCGAGGGTCTTGGGGTCAAGCTTGATACGTGTCTCAGGTCGAACTGGACATTTGACCTTTGTAATAATACGAGGCAAGACTGCTATTTGCGCCCAAAGTAGAGTTTCGTGCTGCAAATAGACCTTGTCCCAACGGTGGGAAACATGTTTCTTATGAAATCGCAACCTGATGTTACATCTTGGGCGCTTGTAAGAAAAATCTTACTCTTAAGACATCATGGTTTGGGTTGGCGCCTTTCTGTACTCTGGTCGATATCCACTTGGCATGCTCGGGAACATGTAGGAGCCATATATGAAGCATGGACAAGCTAGCTTTACAAACTTCATTTCTTATCTATGCTTGATTCTTGTTGCCGCAATTTTTATAAAGGTTGTTACTAGTAAATGGATAGTCAAATATAAACCGCCTATATTTTAATGTGGTTAAGATTCATGTTGCAGTTCAAACAACATCTTTTGTAAATTCGCCATTTTAACTTATCTATAAAATTTAATTACAAAAAAAAAAGTCAACTTGTATCACATCTTTTCGAACAAGACTGAAGAAAGTCACAGTTGTTCTCCAATAGCAATCAAGAAAAGACACTATTGACGATCTCCATGGAAGTTGGGGGCAGCAATGTATGCTGTGGGTGTTATGTTGGTAGAGGTGGTTGACAAACTGGGCTTAACCAACCACAAGGGCTGCATGGGTTTGATACCCCCCCCCCCTCCCCTCCTCTAACCAAGGGTCATCCCAACTATCCGAGCTTGGTATGCGAACTCTTGTTATGGTTGGGGAGATTATGTAGTGCTGTTACAGGTTCATTGTCGTGGGTCTGTGAATCATTAGGTCTTTGATCAAACATGATCGTACACTTGACGTACCAACAACCTATCACGAGGACCTATGATGCTGTAATGGCACGATAGAGTTCTCTTCAAGATTGTGGTTAAAGGTAAAGGTCATCTTGAGTGTACGTATCTAGTGAAGTGTTTCAGGCCACGAGCGTTTGCTTCTTATGTCTGTTCTGTTGTATAATTCAACTTGATCAAACATGTTCGAATAATTTATGCACCAACAACAAATCACGGATAATTCAATTTGATCAAATATGATTGAACACTTTATGTACGCCTGTCTTAGTTGCATAATTCAATTTGATCAAACATGTTCAAACAATGCATGTACCAACAATTTATCACACATAATTCAACTTGATCAAATATGATCGAGCAATTTATGTACCAACAACCTATCAATGAATGCTGCTGGTAAAATAATTTACTACGTCTGTTCTGTTGTATAATTCAACTTGATAAAAAATGTTCAAACAATTTATGTACCAAAAACGTATCACACATAATTTAACTTGATCAAACATGATCGAACAATTTATACACCAACAACCTGTCACGATACCATATGATGTTGTAATAGCATTCTAGAGTTTTTATCAAGATTGTGGATGAAGGTGAATAATTCGTCGGTCCGTGAACCTGACTTTATACCCATTCTCATAAGAAAGGATAAGATACAAACACAAATGTCCTCAATATGTACAAAATTACTCTCTCACTTTCAAATATATTGTTTTTTTTTTTGACTTTTTAACATGTGTGTTCCGTTTCAAATATATTGTCCTCTTTGACTTTCAACATGTGTAATTTTTACATGTTGAAAAGTCAAAAATGACAATGTATTTGAAACGGAGGGAGCATATTTATCATTTACTCGATGGATACCAAATATATTGTCTTCTTTTCTATTTTGGTTTATTTTAAAAATATTGTCCACCTTCTAAAAACAGTAACAAAAATAGTCAAAGTTTTTATCTTACACTATCAAGTACTCTACTTTAGCTCAAGTAACCAAATAAAGATAATATATGAATAATAGCTAAGAAAGTTTGACTATCACAATATTTTTGAGACGGTAAAATATTAAGAAAAGACTTAGTTGGTGAATTAGAGAATCACCGGCAATTCCTCCGCCTCCTGCCCCGGCAATATCGCTTCTTTTCCGCCCCCAGCCCCTTACTTCCCTTCCGCCACCCTTTTCGTTGCCGGCTATATTTGAACATTAGAGGGCATTTTGAACTCTTTAATGAAAAATCTCATTAATTGATGTGGATAAGTATTTTAGGTACGGAACTAGCTGTTTCCAATAAAATACTAGTCACTTGTATTTTATTGATTTAAAACACCTAATGATATTTTATTTTATCAATTAAGAAGAACTAATAATGTATCATACAGTAAATGACCCTTTGAGACAGGCCCTGCTGTTAGACTGTAACACATGCACAAAACAGCACTAGAAGGAGGTGAACAGTGGTTAGCGGAAAATATACTATTTTAATCCCTTTAAAAATTTTCCTCAAAACAGATCCTGAAAACTTTCAAAAACAGTATCCGTTTTTGTAAAATTTTAAAGTCTCAGTACATAACTCCAAAAATTATGAAATTTTTCAGAAATAAACTTCAAATTTTTAAGTTTACTCCGTCCGAAAATGAGCTAAAAAAATCGTTTGACCCTTCAAACAAGTAAAAAGATTCAGATGATCAGACTGAACAGTTTTAGACAGAATGTTATCAAACTTTGAAAGGGTATAACTTTTTGTTTACTAGGCCCAGAAGATTTATTTTTTTTAAAAACATTCCTTAGAATGTCTAGTTTAATTTTTCAAAAGTCTCTGACTAGATGTTGTGCTTAATAAAAGAAAAAGGCACGTTTCTTGAAACTTGTCAGATTGCTGCCAGAATGAAGCAATAATCTTTCAAAGACTGAAATACTGATTTTTCTTTGCTCAAGTCGAGTGATTCTTATTGCAAATGAAAGCTAACAGTCTGAAGTTTAACTCTACCAAAAATCAATTATTTTGAAAATGTTTTGCTAGTTTTTCTAGATGTGTAAAATCAAGTGTAAAACACAGTAAAAACGGGCAAAAAGTAAACGAATAGAAAAACAACAAGAACACAAGAGATTTATCCTGGTTCGGTCAATGTGACATACTCCAGTCCCAAGGAACATCTTTCTTTAGATTTTCGCTTTCGCTACGTGCCCTTTCTTTCCACTATTGTAACACTTGCCTCCAAATTTCTTCTTATTGCCTCTAGTCCTTGTGCTTTCTCCTTCTTCACCCGTCTACCTTTCTCACTTTCTCCTTTCTGTTTTGAATTTGAAGGAACATGCTGCCTAGTATGTTGGACCGTGCACCTGCAATAAACACCACTAGAGGGGGGGTGAATAGAGGTTAGCGGAAATTACACTACTAACCTTTGTTAAAATCCCCTTTGAAAACAGAATCTGAAACCACCTCAGATTCAGAATCCGTTTTTCAAAAATTCACAAATAATTGTACACAACTCCAAAAATTATAAAAATTTCCAGAATTTAACTTCAATGAATTAAAAAGACTCTATCCAAAAATCAGACAAAAATAAGATCGTTTGACCCTTCAAATAAATAAAAAGATTCAGATGGTTAATCTGGACAGAATTGGACAGAATGTTGCTGATTTTGCAAAACGTGTTTCTCTTTGAATACTCAACCAAAAACGTTGATCTTTATATCAAAACACTCCTTAGGATGTGTAGATGAAGTTTCCAAAAGTCCCTGACCTTAACCAACTCTTGAAAAATACAGAATTTAAGTTTTCTCAAAACTGGTCAGATTGCATCCAGATTGGAGCAGTTATCTTGCAAAGACTGAAAGACTAACTTTCTCTTGCTCAAATCAAGTGATTCTTGTTGCAAATGAAAGCTAACAGTCTGAAGTATAACTCCACCAAAAATAACGAATTTTGAAAATGTTTAGCTATTTTTTCAAATTGTGAGAAGTTGTGTGAAAACTGCAGTCAAAAACGGGCAGAAAACAGAAATAAAGAAACAAGAGAAGAACACCGAGAATTTATCCTGGTTCGGTCAATGTGACCTACTCCAGTCCCAAGGAACACCTTTCCTTGGATTTCACTATGGTATGAACCAAATTACAGCAAGAACCAAGCTTGATCCTTGGGTTAAACACCAACCCTATTCAAGACTTGGATGAACACCTTTATGCAACTCTTGGTTGCAACACCTCTATCACCTATTGATGTAGCCTTATAGATTTGGCTAATCAATCTTACAAATAAGACACAAGAAGGTGTGTATAGTGTAGCTGGACAACAACTAGAAATGGAACACCTTAGCTACACAAAGTATGAACGAAAATATGAGAAGAGAATAGCAAGACAACAATCTTCAATTTTTGCTTTCAAGTGTGTGTCTTCTCTTCTTCACCTTGCCTTCTATTTATAGAGTGAATTGATGGAATATTCCCTCCAACTTTTAGACCATGAGATGGCTGAGAATTTTGAATTAAAACACCTCCATAATCATCTCCAACAACCTTGTCTCCATTAACTTCAAATTTGAAATTTCAAGTTGACAACTTTTGCCAACTAGCTTGCTTTTGGTTTGTCTTCTTGTCTCCAACTCATAAAATGAGAAAAACATCATCTCCACCTGTATAATCACGTTTTGGAGGCTGTGTATATGTATACCAACTCAGATTTTTGAGGAGAAATCAACAAATAATAGTTGACAAGGTTATGTCAACATATAATATCAAAATTCACATTTCTCCTTGACATATTGTGATGAATCTTGCACCAAGGACACCTTGTAATCTCTGAAAGATGATGATTAATATCCTCTTATAACATATATAAGAGGGTCTTCAAGAAAAAATAGAATGTGACATCTCAAATCGTCACATATCCAGCTATAGTCAATAATATCATCGGTTGAGAGAATAAGATATAAGATCACCATATAATCTTCAAAATAATAATAACACAGCTCCAGAATGAAGATAATAATATACTCAAGAGATTCCTCGAGTGAAAATACCGAAACTGTCTTCGGGGGTAGAATGACCAAAATGACCCTAGTGAGATAAAACTCCAGAAATGACCTCGATGGTCAGAATTAAATATAATAACACCTTATTGATAATAAATAAGATGATAATATCTTCTTGAATCATATTCACCATGTCGAGTACCTACAAAACTCAAAATACCATTTTTGCCCTTTTTGGTAAGTTGTAGAAACTTCGAGGGCATATTAGTAACAAGATATTATCATCATAAAAATCACATAATCACAACATGATAAACATATATGAATCATGTAAAAATAAAAACAACTATTTTATCACATTTTAGAAAAATATTTCTAACAACCCTAGACATCGTGTCATTTTTCTTCACTTATTCAACTCTTTCATTTATAACACCATATGTGACATTTTTAAGTATTCATCACTTAAAATCATGACTTTGAAAATTATCCAAACATATTTCTCAACATTCTCCCCCTTTTGGATGATTTTCAAAATAACCTAACATGATTTTAATGTCACAACTTATAACCAAAAGTTTAACCAAATGTTTTCAACTATGTTTTCAACGTTTAAATAGTATGCTGCTCCCCCTCAGCTCATACTCTCCCCCTTAACTTATGCTCCAAAATTTATACCAATAAAAACTTAGCATATGATTCATCATGACTTACCAACTAAAACATGACTTACCAACTAAAATCATGTTCTTATTCTATCTCCCCCTTTATTTTGCAAATCATGCAAAAGATAGAACTATGCAATGGGATCGTAAGTTATCATGCCTAATTTGGCTCGTAAGTATTCAAAAGTGGCTTGATTAAGGGGTTTGGTGAAGATGTCAGCGATTTGGTGATCAGTTCTTATATGGTTTATCACTATATCCTCATTTTGAACATGATCGCGAAGAAAGTGGTATCGCACCTCAATGTGTTTGGCCTTAGAATGAAGCACCGGATTCCGTGAAAGATTGATTGCACTTGTGCTATCGCAGAAAATTGGAATCTTATTCATTTTAATGCCAAAATCACTAAGTTGTTGTTTAAGCCAAAGTATTTGGGTAGTACATAAACTCAAAGCGATATACTCGGCTTCAGTGGTAGAAAGAGCTACACTAGCTTGCTTTTTAGAAAACCAAGAAATCAAGTTGGTTCCTATGAATTGACAAGTACCGCTAGTGGATTTTCTATCTAATTTGCAACCACCATAATCAGCATCACTATATGCGTGTAATTCCAACTTAGCGTTTCTATCATACCACAGTCCTAAGTGAGGTGTATGCTTAAGATATCTAAAGATCTTTTTCACTGCATTGTAATGTGATACCTTAGGACAAGATTGAAACCTAGCACACATACACACACTAAACATAATATCAGGTCTTGATGCAGTTAAATATAACAATGAGCCAATCATAGACCTATAAAGTGTGTCATCAAAAGGTTTACCATTTTCATCCTTATCAAGTTTGGTACTAACACTCATAGGCGTAGTTGTAGGTTTCAACTCTTCAAAGCCAAACTTCTTAATCATATCATTGACATACTTAATTTGGCTAATGTGAATTCCTTGAGGGGTTTGTTTGATTTGAAGTCCTAAGAAATAATTCAAATCTCCTACCATTGACATTTCAAACTCTGACTTCATACATTCTTCGAAGTCTTTTACTAAAGTATGGTTGGTTGAACCAAAGATTATATCATCTACGTATATTTGAACTATTAACAAATCATTACCTTTTCTTCTTAGGAATAATGTGTTGTCGATGGTCCCCCTTTGATAATTATTTACAATAAGAAAGTTTGCAAATCTATCATACCAAGCTCTTGGAGCTTGTTTTAAACCATATAGAGCTTTCTTAAGCTTATAAACATGGTTCGGATTCTTCGGATCTTCGAATCCAGGAGGTTGTTTGACAAACACTTCTTCTTGGATGTATCCATTCAAGAATGCACTCTTGACATCCATTTGGAAGAGCTTAATTTTGCTTATACTTGCAATCACAAGTAACAATCTAATTGCTTCTAGTCGTGCAACGGGTGCAAAAGTTTCTTCATAATTTATTCCTTCTTGTTGATTATAACCTTGTGCGACTAGTCTAGCCTTATTCCTTGTAATATTTCCTTGTTCATCCATTTTATTCCTGAAAACCCATTTAGTTCCTATGATAGACTTGTCTTCAGGTTTAGGTACTAAGTCTCACACGTTGTTCCTTGTGAATTGATTTAATTCCTCATGCATAGCATCTATCTATGATATGTCACCTAAGGCTTCCTTTATGTTCTTAGGTTCTAATTCTGAGATTAAGCTATGTCCTTCAAGTTGACTTATGTTTCTACGTGTTCTAACCCCAACACTTGGATTACCAATGATTAGCTCTTTAGGGTGTTTATGTTTATCTTCTATAAGCCACCAATTCCTAAGTTGACTAGGTTCACCTTCTTCTAGTTCAAATGTTTCATTCGTGTGAACATTTTCATATACAATTGGAACATCCTGTAAGTTAGATAGATTATCTTCCAATTGTAAAATTTCTTGATTTATTTCACCTAAAGGTTCATGCACATCTTGTTCAGGGGAAGTTGGTTCTAAATGATCATGAACAGGCTCAAGTAATACATCATCATCATCAAACATATTTTCAACATTATTTTCTTGTTTATGTTGATGTTTATCACTAACTTCAAAGCATGCATTTTCATTGAATTTCACATGTATGGATTCAATTATTTTTCTAGATGCAGGATTATAACACCTATATGCTCTTGAGTTAGTTGAATACCCAACAAATATGCATTCAATAGACTTTTGTTCAAATTTATCTAGATTATCCTTAGTGTTCAGCACAAAACATTTACATCCAAATACTTTAAGATAATCTATCTTAGGTTGTCTATTGCTTAGCAATTCATAAGGCGTTTTATTTAATTTCTTTCTAATAGTGAGCCTATTTATAATATAGCATGCACACTAACAGCTTCAGCCCATAAATATTTAGGTAATTTATTTTCACACAGCATTGTCCTAGCAACTTCTTGAATTGTTCTATTTTTACGTTCAACAACTCCATTGAGTTGTGGTGTTCTAGGTGGTGAGAATTCATGTTTTATTCCATATAGTTCGCAAAATTTTATTACGTCTTTGTTTTTAAATTCTCCACCTCTATCGCTTCTAATTCTTTTAACATTTTCTTCATAAATGTTTTCAAGTTGCTTAATAAGAGTTTTGATTGCTAATGGAGCATCGTCTTTGTGTGTTAAGAACAATGTCCATGTGTAGCGTGAGTAATCATCTACTATGACACACACATAGTAGTGTCCACCTAGACTTCTTGTCCTACTTGGACCAAATAAGTCTAAGTGAAGCAATTCTAGTACATGACTAGTACTCACTTCATGTTTCGGTTTTAAGGTTTCTTTAATGTGTTTTCCCTTAATACATGTTTCACACATTTGAAAATTATCTAAGTCTAACTTAGGCATTCCTCTAATCAAATTCTTCTTAGGCAATTTCTTAATAGTTGAAATTCCTATATGGCCTAATCTTCTATGCCATAAATTTACATGTAAGTCATGTCATATTAGACACTTAACCTTAGCATCTAACATGTTATCTAAGGTAAGGATATAAACATTTCCATCTCTATTTTCTTTTAAAACCGTTTCTCCTTTTTCATTTATTATATCACAAGAATTGGAAAGAAATGAGACATTATAACCACAATCTATAAGTTGAGAAATGCTAAGTAAATTATAAGATAGATTGCTTACTAATAACACATTTCATATTTGAAATGTGTTAGGGTCCCCAATTGTTCCTTTTCCAACAACTTGTCCTTTGTTGTTGTCACCGAATGTTACTTTTCCTCCATTCTTGATATGTTCCAATTCGATGAATAGTTTGGGGTTCCCCAATATGTCTCGAACATCCACTATCTAAAAACCATTTGGTTTTTAGATTCTTTGACTTTGCCTCCTTCTTGCATTCCTTACGTTTATCCTACAATGGAGACAAAGTTTTAGGTACCCTTTATTTGGGTCCTTGAATGTTAGGGGCATTATTCTTGTTTAGATATCTCTTAGGTATCCAAACTTGAGTATACCTTCTAGGCACATTTTTAGCATTCTTATAATTTGGAAAATAAGAAGAATTAGCATATACATGATTATTCCACATAAGTGAAGATGCATTGTTATACATGTTGTGCCATGGTTGATAATCATTATAGGATGGCCAAGTTTTATAATGTGCATAAGGCATGCGATTTTGTTTCTTGAATGGCGCAGTATAAGTGTGTTCATAGGCATTCCTATAAGACTTATAAGAGTGTTGCCTATACTTAAGTTCATAATAAGTTGTATGCATTTTATTTGGTCTAGTTGCATTTGTATACATGTAGGCATAATTTCTAGGTTGTCTAGATGCAAAGTTTGGCCTAGATGTATAGTTATGCGTGTGTGTTTTTATGGGTGCATGCTGCATCTTTATCTTTGAATAAGAAGAAGAAGGAGTTGAAGAAGATTTAGCAGACAAAGTTGATTTTATTGTATTATATGGCAACTTTGTACTAGATGAAACAAACTTAGTCTTTTTATTTACTTTTTCATTTTCTTCTTTATAGCCTAAGCCGGTTTTATCATTACCATACTTTTGTGATGAGATGAGTGTGTCTAACATGTTTGTACCGGATTTAAACTGTTCTAAGGTTTTCTCTAAGCCTAGTTTGCATGATTTAAGTGTAGACACTTCATTTTCATAATCATGCATCTTGGTTTTCAACGCACTATTTTCGGTTCTTAAGGTTTGTTCATTATTTCTAGATGACTCAATTTTAGTCTTTAATGAATCAAGAGCATTTGATGACTCTTGTTTGAAAGACTCTAATTGATTAGAAAGTTCCAAGTTGGTTGTCTTCAACTTGTCATTTTCTTCAATTAGTTTCTTTTTCTCTTTTGACAACCTTTTACAATGAGCATGCATTTTCATGAATTCATCATACATTTCATCGAAAGTCATCTCATTATCAGAATCAAAATCAGGAGTAGATGTTACCTCTTTCGTAGACTTTGAGAACGCTCCTTTATGAGAGATAGATGACATGATGTATGATTTTAGATGAATACCTTGAATCTTTAATCAAGTGAATACAAATGCTCCAAACCTTCTTGAAGTGTTCAAATGCTCCAAACCTTCTTGATTTGGGATTAGCAGGCAACTATGATTTCTTGCTTCTTAGCCTTGTCTTGTTTGTACGGTGTTGAATCTTGCTTCTTTTGAGTGGTGTTGGTCTGGCTCTGATACCAAATGTTGGACCGTGCACCTGCAATAAACACCACTAGAGGGGGGTGAATAGTGGTTAGCGGAAATTACACTACTAACCTTTGTTAAAATCCCCTTTGAAAACAGAATCTGAAACCACCTCAGATTCAGAACCCGTTTTTCAAAAATTCACAAATAATTGTACACAACTCCAAAAATTATAAAAATTTCCAGAATTTAACTTCAATGAATTAACAAGACTCTATCCAAAAATCAGACAAAAATAAGATCGTTTGACCCTTCAAATAAATAAAAAGATTCAGATGATCAATCTGGACAGAATTGGACAGAATGTTGCTGATTTTGCAAAACGTGTTTCTCTTTGAATACTCAACCAAAAAGGTTGATCTTTATATCAAAACACTCCTTAGGATGTGTAGATGAAGTTTCCAAAAGTCCCTGACCTTAACCAACTCTTGAAAAATACAGAATTTAAGTTTTCTCAAAACTGGTCAGATTGCATCCAGATTGGAGCAGTTATCTTGCAAAGACTGAAAGACTAACTTTCTCTTGCTCAAATCAAGTGATTCTTGTTGCAAATGAAAGCTAACAGTCTGAAGTATAACTCCACCAAAAATAACGAATTTTGAAAATGTTTAGCTATTTTTTCAAATTGTGAGAAGTTGTGTGAAAACTGCAGTCAAAAACGGACAGAAAACAGAAATAAAGAAACAAGAGAAGAACACCGAGAATTTATCCTGGTTCGGTCAATGTGACCTACTCCAGTCCCAAGGAACACCTTTCCTTGGATTTCACTATGGTATGAACCAAATTACAGCAAGAACCAAGCTTGATCCTTGGGTTAAACACCAACCCTATTCAAGACTTGGATGAACACCTTTATGCAACTCTTGGTTGCAACACCTCTATCACCTATTGATGTAGCCTTATAGATTTGGCTAATCAATCTTACAAATAAGACACAAGAAGGTGTGTATAGTGTAGCTGGACAACAACTAGAAATGGAACACCTTAGCTACACAAAGTATGAACGAAAATATGAGAAGAGAATAGCAAGACAACAATCTTCAATTTTTGCTTTCAAGTGTGTGTCTTCTCTTCTTCACCTTGCCTTCTATTTATAGAGTGAATTGATGGAATATTCCCTCCAACTTTTAGACCATGAGATGGCTGAGAATTTTGAATTAAAACACCTCCATAATCATCTCCAACAACCTTGTCTCCATTAACTTCAAATTTGAAATTTCAAGTTGACAACTTTTGCCAACTAGCTTGCTTTTGGTTTGTCTTCTTGTCTCCAACTCATAAAATGAGAAAAACATCATCTCCACCTGTATAATCACGTTTTGGAGGCTGTGTATATGTATACCAACTCAGATTTTTGAGGAGAAATCAACAAATAATAGTTGACAAGGTTATGTCAACATATAATATCAAAATTCACATTTCTCCTTGACATATTGTGATGAATCTTGCACCAAGGACACCTTGTAATCTCTGAAAGATGATGATTAATATCCTCTTATAACATATATAAGAGGGTCTTCAAGAAAAAATAGAATGTGACATCTCAAATCGTCACATATCCAGCTATAGTCAATAATATCATCGGTTGAGAGAATAAGATATAAGATCACCATATAATCTTCAAAATAATAATAACACAGCTCCAGAATGAAGATAATAATATACTCAAGAGATTCCTCGAGTGAAAATACCGAAACTGTCTTCGGGGGTAAAATGACCAAAATGCCCCTAGTGAGATAAAACTCCAGAAATGACCTCGATGGTCAGAATTAAATATAATAACACCTTATTGATAATAAATAAGATGATAATATCTTCTTGAATCATATTCACCATGTCGAGTACCTACAAAACTCAAAATACCATTTTTGCCCTTTTTGGTAAGTTGTAGAAACTTCGAGGGCATATTAGTAACAAGACATTATCATCATAAAAATCACATAATCACAACATGATAAACATATATGAATCATGTAAAAATAAAAACAACTATTTTATCACATTTTAGAAAAATATTTCTAACAACCCTAGACATCGTGTCATTTTTCTTCACTTATTCAACTCTTTCATTTATAACACCATATGTGACATTTTTAAGTATTCATCACTTAAAATCATGACTTTGAAAATTATCCAAACATATTTCTCAACATAGTATTCCATCTGCTTCTGTTGATAGAGAAAGCATGTTCCTCATCTCTCAAGGACACGCCACTCATTTGTTTAGCTAAGGCCTCTTGTCTAACTAGCAAGCTTTCAAATTCTACAAGTGATGGCTGATTGGGCCACCCTCGCAGTGTAGCAACAAAACTTCTAAACTCAGGTTTCAATCAGTGAGTTATGATTCTCTTTACTCTTGTATCTCCTATTGGAGCCTCAGGATCTAACTCCAAAATTTCTCTGCACAAAATCTTCACCTTATGAAAAAACTAAGCAATTGCTCCCCGGATACTGTATGAGCAATTATCCAACTGGTTCATGATCATAAGCCTAACATTATGTTTCTAATGGAAACACGAGTTCCTAGTGTACGGGCTCGATATATTATGAGACAGTCTCATTTTACAAACTTTGCCGCCGTTGAAGCGAGAGGTTTTTCGAGAGGATTATGGTGCTTTTGGGATAAGTCGAATGTTACTATCCGCATCCTTAGTTTTACGGCTCAGATGATTAATGTTGGAATTCTTAAAGATGATGCAGTTACATAGGTTATCTCCTTTATCTATGCCTCCCCAACAATGACCATATGCGAATCTCTCTATGAATACATTGAATTAATGGCTACTCGTATTCATATCCCATGGCTACTGATGGGGGACTTCAACTAAGTGATCCAACAGGAGGATAAACGCGATGGTCGTGCTGTTTGCGGTTATGGAGTTGATTGTATGATTAAGATGGTGGATGAAAGTCTTCTACTTGAGGTTGGGTTTCTGGTCCTCGCTTCACATGGTCTAACGGACAACTAGGAAGACATCTATTTTGATCAGCGCATCGATCAGGCCTGGGCAAATGATAGTTGGCACATACAGTACGATAACTCTACACTCTATCATCTAATGCTGTCACATTCTGATCATTGTCCATTGCTACTTGTTGTTGATGAGAGTAATATGCTGGAGCCACCAAGCCGCCCATTCAAGTTCCAACTATGTTGGATGGAACACAGTAATTTCCCTACTTTCATGCGATCCGCGTGGTGCAAACATCAGGGAGACTTTGGGCTTACAGTCGAGGAGTTTACTGGTCGATTATTGGTGTGGAGGAAAGAGGCATTTGGCAGCATTGCACAACGACAGAAACAATGGGTTGCTCGTCTCGTAGGAATTCAACAATCTTTGGCACAAAGACCTTCTCGATTTCTCTCAAATCTTGAAAAGGAGTTGCCTGAGGAATATAATTAATATCCTTCTTCAAGAGAATACATATTGGCAGCAGAAGGCGAATTTGTCGTGGCTGAACTACGGGGATCAAAACTCCCGCTACTTCCATTTGTTGCTTGCCCTGCGTCGAAGATCCTCCAGGATACGCAAGTTAAAGAATGCAGCAGGTGTTTGAATAGACTGCCCTAAAGAGATAGCGGACACCATTCGGAATCACTATCTATCTTTGTTCTCATGTATGGATGATGTAACACAGAATGAGTCTGATATCCTCATTACCATACTTAACCACACTGATCGACATTGGATCAATCGCCCAGTATCCGCCCTCGAAGTTGAAACTGCAATTTTTCAAATGGGGGCACATAAAGCCCCTGGACCCGACACCGGCAGTAACGAATTTCATCCTCACATCATTTCAAAGTAGGTGCTTTCCTATGGAACTTAATAAAAATTTGATCATATTAATCCCCAAGGTAACCAATCCGGAGGACGTGTCTCAATTTCGTCCCATAGCTCTCATAAATGTTATTGTCAAAACAATAACAAAGATCATTGCTAATCGGTTGAAAAGTGTCATTGGGAAGATTGTTTCACCCATGCAGTGTGCGCTTGTCCCTAGCAAGCAGGTGGCAGACAATATTATTATAGCACAAGAGTTGATGCACTCTATGTGAATAAACCAGGGACGTAAAGGGTATATGGCTGTAAAGATTGATCTGGAGAAAGCGTATGATAAAGTCCAATGGCCATTCCTCCGACGTGTTCTGAAGACTATCGGCTTTAATAATGATATGGTGGGGCTTATTATGTTCACAATCACATCGTCGTCCCTATCAGTTATCTGGAACAGTCAATGCATGGACCAATTCGTCCGCAAGGTGGCATTTGTCAAGGCGATCATCTTGCACCATACTTATTTCTTTTGTGCATGGAGGTTCTAAGCCACAGTATTTTGAGGGCAGTCAGGGAGGGACCCTGGAATCCGATTTCTAGCTCACGGTTGGGGCCGAGTATCTCTCATCTCTTCTTCGCTGATGATTTACTATTGTTTGGAGCTGCTACAAATGAACAGGCTGAGACTATCAGGCAAACACTTGGTGAGTTTTGTCAAATATCGGGATAAAGTGTTAGCATTAAAAAATCGCAGGTCCTCTCAAAAAATGTGGCTCGACATTTCCAACCTCAATCTTTCACAAGCCTAGGAATAAAGTGCACTACTGATCTTGGAAGCTATATGGGATGCCGCTTATACATAATCGGTCGGGCAGACAAATCTATGGTCATATCTTGGACAAGATACATACGCGTCTTGGAACTTGGCAAACTAAACTTCAATCCCAAGAGGGTCGATGTACACTAGTCAAAAGTGTATTCACATTGATGCCGATATATGCAATACAAATAGCACGCTTACCACTGGGGCTAATTGATGATGTTGAACGGTTGTCACATCAGTTTTTGTGGGGGAGGACGATAAAAGCCGTAAAATGCATTGGTGTTCATGGGATTCTTTATGCGTGCCAAGAGAGCAAGGAGGACTAGGCATCAAGAAATTACGCGGTATAAACACTGCCATGTTAGCTAAGTTGGGTTAGAAGATACTAACGAGGCCTGATCTTACCTGGGTCCAGATCCTTCGAAACAAATATGGGGACTTATTTCAGGAACAGATGAAGCAGAATGTATCTTCTACCTGGAGACACATTCGTTTGACAGTGCCACCTTTGCGGGCTTGTCTTGAATCCTCAAACACCTTGAGCGGCGGCAATATGGACACAATTCGCTGGAAGTGTACACCCTCGGGACGATTCACAGTATCGAGTGTGTATGAGGCCCAGATTACAGATATAGCTTCGCCGGTGAATGAGGTATGGGATCATGTATGGGCTATGAAGGGACCAAGCTGTCAGAATTTTTCCCTATGGCAGACATGTCGTTATCTATTAGCTACGGGGGCATTTCTCACTGCAGGCACATTCAGCCAGATAGTAAATGTGACACTTGTGGGCACACGATGGAGGATATGTTGCATGCTTTACGAGATAGTTCTTGGATATCGAGTGTATGGCGCTACTTAGTGCCCCTGGAGGATTGGAGGAGATTCTTTCAATGTGAGTCGGGCCGTGAATGGATACTCGGCAATCTGCAAGACACACGACATCACGCGACTTCGGATACTGAATGGCGATATGTGTTTCGTGAAGGTGCATGTACTTTATGGTACTGGCGTAATCAAGTTCAACATGGAAATGTCACTCAATGGCCTTCGTCTCGTCAGATTTGCAATGAGATTATATGGAGAGCAAGAAAACAAAATACAGTACTCTCATGTACTAATAGTAACATGATAGAAGACTAAATACTAGTTAACTTCTGCACATCAACGGCTAAATATAGCCTTACATACTAACAAACAATTCTAGAAACAAGGAACCACCAATTCTACCTTTAACACCTCCTATATTACCTCAACTAACTACCTCAAAAGTAGGACATAATATTGAGGATAATTATTGACTAAAGACAATCGTTAAATGCTAAACTAGGAATAGAATAGTTATTATCCTTAACATGATCGACTGGGTAATGTCGATTCGCTTTGAATGTCAATGCTTTTTCGCTGTCAACAACTTTTTAGCATAACACTGAGAAATGCAATGAAATGAAATAAAATAATAAAAAAGGAAACCAGATCAGCATCAAGAGATATAATATCAAGAACGCATGCCAATTGATCATTAAATTTGATCACTCAGTCTAATATGAACAATTTCCTCAAGAGGACTGAACCACAAGCATGTGGTTTGATGCTACATCAATAAAAGAAACAGCACAACACGAGAAGAGAAGTTTGCTGATTAAAGAGTCACTGTGCCACTTTGATCAGCTTCTTGCTCTGCTCAAATGTCAGAATGATAGTTAACAGCCTGCTTAATCTAATCCTCTTCATTGAATTCAGAGTCATCTGTAGCTACATCTTCTTCAACTTCGTCTTCATCTTCATCAGATTCACTAATAACATATGTTGCCCTCCCGCGATTAGCTCTGACAGGCCTAGCTCTTGGAGCAGGCACCACCACCACTTCACTGATATCTTGCTCGTTCTCACTGTCACTTGAGCCCACCTCATCTTCTTTTGCCCTCATCCTTCCAAGAACCGAGCCGCTTTTCTTATTAAATGGCGATGGTCTCATTCGCCTGACTTTCTTCTCAGGTGAAATTCCTGAATTCTCTTCTGCAGGTTTCAGGACATCTGTGATCAGCTTCTGGCCAACAAGCTGAGTAGCTTTGTTGGCTTGACCTCGTTTCTTTCTGGTGACCTCCGCGGTAGGCTTGGCGGTTGTTTTCTTCTTTCCTTTCCCTCCTTTTGCAGCTGGCTCTGCTTCTAACTCAAACTCTTCATCATCTGCCGTATCTGTCTCAATGTCATCATCTGAGATATCTGTGACAGTTGACATGGGCTTCTTCTTCTGCGCCACAGCAGCCCTTCTGTTTGATGCTTTCTTCTGGACATTGTACGTAGACACTTCAGTGTTCGTTTCTGCAGAAAACAATACTAGTAAAGGTTAGGTTGATGTACAAGTAAGCAGCCCACAAGAAGGCAGAAATGATTCATGATTTGAGAAACTTCAACAGCAGCATACTTTGAATTACATCATGCCAATACCAGTTCCAAATGAAGAAGTTATATCATTGTGGAATTCAATTACCGTCTGAGTGATCTGGGGATGACTCAATGTTATAGGCTGCAAGTCTGTCCTTTAGTGCAACAATCTCCTCATCATCTTCTTCTTCTTCCATTACTATTGTGGAAGAAGATTTTGCCTGCTATAGAATTTCGTTTATAATCATGATGTTTTCTGATAAATGCAAAAAAAAAGTGTTCCCTTTTTTCTCCTCGGACATATATCGCAATTCATACCTTTCTTGCGGGAGCTTTCTTTGGTCCTGGTTTTTCCTTGGGCTTCGCCACAACCTCAAGAGTATCATCTGAAAGTCCCGAAACACAATGTTAGATAATCAACTTCAGCAGGGCTGGGGAATACCATACCCATATGGAGTCATCTGAACTTACTAGTTTCTGAAGCTAAGTCAGTGGATATCTCCATTGGAGCAGGGTTAGGATTAGGCTCCACTTTGCTAGCCTTTTTAGCAGCATTCTTCCGTGGAACCTTGGGAGGTTGGTGGGCTGCTTTCTGACCATTTTGCCTCATTGCCTTCGCATGAATCTGTTTTCTTGTTTCCTCTGACTTTACATCAGTTTTATCTTGTTCCTGAATTTAGCAGACAAGCGTTAGATGAGAGAAACACAACTGAATCACAAGCAGTAACATAAGTGAACGTTTGGTTTTGATCATACATCAAGTTGGACTTCAAGATTATCCAGATCTTTCAACCAGAGTGACCTAGGAGTAGCCTTCCTCAACTCTTCAACTTCGTCTTTCAGCTTATCTCTCTCAGCACATAACTCCTGAACTTTCTCCAGTGTCAAGGTTCCAATTGCCATTGACAGCAAGTAGTCATAATCACTCGCTCGTACACCTTTGATGGAGTTCACTTCAGGACTTTCTTCACTATCTTCACCATCATCAATTGCTCCAGCCACAGCTGCTTCCACAGCTTTTTTCTTGGGGAAAGGAGTGAAACCTTTTTCTTTCAATTCAAGAAAGAGTTCTGCTCGCTTCCTATTGCTCACAATGATTGTTCCTTCAACGACACCAAGGATGAACCGGACCTTGTTGTCCACTTTCAGCAGGTCCAGTTGAAGATTATCTAGCAGCACTTTCTGCAAGTTTTAAAATTATCTTGCCGTTAATTTAATAATACGACATAAGTCTTGCAAAATCATCACTTCCCACGAGCAAACTTACCTTTCTTTTTTCATATAACTCGAGCCTTACATGGAAGAATTCCTCTAGAACTGCAACAGAATATTAAACGGTAAGCATACCAAAATCTGCAGCCAAAAAAAAAAGAAGAAGAAGAAGAAAAACTAGAGTCTCTCTTAAGTGCATACTCTGTTCTGGGTTGTCATATTTCTTAATGACACCTTTTGGATCAAAGAGATGCATGTTACTCGTACTAATTGTGGTTGTTAGCTTAAATTTCTTCAGCAATCCCTCTTGCCTGGCCATCATCACGTTCTCTTCTGATAAAATTATGTCGAAATATACAGTAGTGTCATCTGTGTGGTCTCTGAATTCCTGCAGCAGAAAGCTCATTAGTTTGTACACACTAAATCAACAACACACAAAGGAACGTGCAAAACATGGGGAAACGTATACCTTAATGAATGGATCCTTGACCTTTTCATTCACAGTCATAATGGATTCAAGAAATTCCTTATAATCTTGAGTCCACCTTCGAACTGGAAGCTCTGTTATTCTGAGTGTTGTTTCGTCCACTTCTTCTATGATCCCACTAACAGTATAGGTGGCTCCAGCCTCCTTTGCACCTGTTTTCTCAATGGTTCCTTTGAATCCTTTATACCAAGGATCCATCGGCTCCATTTCCTCATTATTCAGTAAATGCCTAATGTTAGCTATGATATCCCTTGGGTTGTAATTCGGAATATACGAACTCCAACCTGTTCCGATCCCTTCACTCCCATTAACTAAAACAGTAGGGATAATTGGCATGTACCTATACGAGAAGAAGACCAGCATGCCAGTCAGTATAAGAATACCATTGCTTTCTCTTGGTAATAGTCTAAGCTGTCACGCAAATGGTCTAAGATACTTACCAAGTAGGCTCAATGGACTGTCCATCTTCATTCAAGTAATCTAGGAGGCAATCATCATCCTTTGGGAACAAGTACCGTGTGATAGGAGAAAGTTTAGTGTATATGTACCTAGCACTGGCATGATCTTTACCACCCTGTGTATATAGAAAGTATTCTGGTGAAAAGGTCATATAAATCGTAATTGTTCCATCAAAACCAAGAGATTCCAACAACTAAGCAATTACAAAAGTTTGGTTTACCAAAGAACTACTATCTTACTTGGTTCCTGGTACCAAACTGCCCATTTGGCTGGAGAAGATTGATGTTGTTGCTTCCCACATAATCCTGCGCCATACCAATGATTGTACTAGCAAGGCTCTGCTCACCATGATGATAAGCTGAATGCTCAGAGACATAACCAGAAAACTGAGCTACTTTGGCTTCCTTGACAAAGTTTCTCTTGAAGGAACAAAACAAGATCTTCCTTTGACCAGGCTTCAGACCATCAACCATAGATGGGATGGATCTCTGAAGATCCGCCATTGAAAACAGAATCAGCTCCTTGTTGACAAAGTCACTGTATTTAATAAGCTTTTCTGACTGATCCAAATATGTTCCAGGCTGCAAAAGCAAAGACAAGAAAATTGGTGTGTTCAGATGACAGTATCATTGCTGTTTGAACTTCATCAAGACTATTTTGGTGAACCCAACCTCATATTGCCGAAGCCAATTCTTCCTTGCCTCAATCTTCTTCTTGCTGAAGGCAAGTTCTATTGCATCACCATCTTGGTCATCAGCCCAGATAAAATCTTTCTTGTGCTTGTATAGCTCCTGAAAGTACTCCTTCCCCTCCTTTGACGTGCTTGTACCCAATCCCTATAGGAAAATTTAAAGGTTTATGATAGAAGAAAAGATTGTGCTTCAATGCATTAAGAAGACTCCGTCAATTCTATCAAACAAACCTTATAATACTTTATTGACCAACCGCTTGCATTGCTGCCCAAACTTTCCTTCCATGACTCATATTCAGGCATGGTGTAGAATGATAGCACTCTACCGTTCCTGTTGGTAGCCTGCAGCACAAGAAAAGACAACTTCAGTATTTGTACAAGAGGTGCCAGCTGACAAACAATTGAAGAACACAACATTAAGAATGAGAAAGGTAAAAGCGAAGCAACTAAGCAGATAAACATGCCTTGACAATTGGTGTGATAAACTCCACCAGGAAAGATGGTATCTTTAGCAGTGATGGCCAGAATGAGTGGATGAAATTTATCAACAACCCTTTGATGTGTGAACCATCATGATCCTGTTCGGTTGCAAACTTTGATGTTGGTCAAAAAGAACAGAGACGCTAGGGAACTCAATCATCCAAATGTGACAACATACCTGATCAGTCATAATCATCAAGTGACCATATCTCAGAGATTTGACATTGTCATATACTTTTCCATGCTGTAGACCAAGAATTTGTTTTATATTCTGGATTTCAGCATTTTCCATGATCTGCTTGTGGCTTGCTTCCCTTACATTGAGCAATTTACCTCTTAAGGGAAAGACACCATAGCCGTTCCGGCCCACCACAGAAATTCCAGCCATCTGCATACACAGGACGCTTATCTTCAACGCTCAAGGGACCAAAAAAAAACAAGTTGTCATTTTCATACAAGAAAAGAATACTCACAGCAAGGGCCTTGGCTGAGTCTCCTTCAGTAAGAATCAAGGTGCATTTTTCAGAATTTCTCCCTCCAGCATCATTAGCATCTTCCAGTTTAGAGATGCCAGTGATCCTCTGTCTTTTTGTTCCATCAGTTTTCTTGAGGTCTTTACTTTGCTTAAAATCCGCCCATGATAAAAGATTTTCCACCACACCAGACTTGGCAACTGCAAGAAAGTTGACCATGAGCTAGCAGAGCTACAAAACCACTTCTCAGACCACTTGCGCTAGCAGAAATTTATGTCACATAGAGAAACCTGGCTAAAACAAAGCAAACCTTTTTTCAAGAACTCCTGTGAGAGTTCACATTTGGAGCCAAAACTGCTTTGTCTGAGTGTTAAAGTCTCCTTAGTTTGCGAATCAAAAGCAGGGTTGTCAATAAGCGCATTGACAAACACCCACAGATGATTTTTTACTGTGTGGGCTTTAAGATTGGCAGTCTTGTTCTTCTTGTTTACAATATTGATGACATGACTTGTTATCTGGTTGGTAACATAGTCAACATGAGTCCCACCCTTAATTGTCGCGATAGAATTGACAAAGCTGACCTGGTAGGAAAAACAAAAACAGATGAAGAATTTTATGGTTTCATACCCATATGGACGATGATAACAAAAAAAAAAAAATTAGATGCCTTTGCAAACCATCCATTTTCAATACCTGTTGAAACTGCCCTTCACTCAGACTCACACAAATCTCCCATCTGTCATTTACCTTCTCTACAATCCTGGAAAAAATGCATTTTCATCAGTTGAAAGACCTAAAACTCATTTAAACTAATTCATAGACATAAATAAAAACCTTGGAAGCGGATCAGGTCTGTTCTTTGATGCAGATTTCAGATATAGGTCACAATAATCTGTGAATGATTTGACAGGAACCCTCTGCCCATTCAACTCAACTTTTACTGTCTTCCCAAGGCATCCAGCTAAATCAACCACTCGTTTTTTCATTAGAGCAACAACATCATCTTCTAAATGTGTCATGTTGAACTTTGCCAAGTCAGGTTTAAACGTGACCTTAGTCCAATTCTCACTTTCTTTGCATTTAGTTATCGCAGGTTGAGATTTCTTGCCCATGTTATTAGAGAAAACCTACATTGGAAACATTCTTAGGATTAGCACAATCATGTCAACCACACTCAAAATATGATCAAGATTAGTAGTGAATGGAAGTCTATCAGAAACGTATGCGACCACTATCAATTAATTTATGTGCGTCAAACAACATTTCATTTATTGAAGAATACTTTTATTGACAGCTAAGAACTAGAAGTCTTCTTACAAGCATTTCTTGCTTGATTTTACTGCCTCACTTGGGAACATCATGGACCCCGAAATCAAGAGGCAGAATGCACAATTTAAATAATACAAAAAATAAACTCATCTGGCAGTCAAAATAGTATCCAAGGAAAGAAAATATCTCAATAAAAAACTTCAATTGAATCAAAAGGTTCAACATCGGTAAGTTAAGAAAAAAGCAAAACGAAAGGGTAAACATTGGAAGGCAGACTGCGTAGAATACCTGCTCGCTCTACCTGTATGAATCGCATCAAAATACAACGCTAAAACCTACTCAATCAGGGGAAAAAATCCACATATTTCTTCAAGCGCTGATAATTCAATTTAATTTGCCCTAAATCACATTAACTCGTAAGACAAAAAAGGAAATTTGAAAAACGCGTCGAAAAACATAATGAAAACCGAAGAAATGTTCACCTGCTTGTATTTCTTCTGCCTCTTTCCATCAGCGGTTTCAATAACAAATTCAGTAGAAAAGATATTCGTAAGCTTGGCTCCATAACCATTCCTTCCACCAGTAGTCTTCTTTTGAGAATCATCATAATTGCTACTCGTCAACAAATGCCCAAAAATCAATTCCGGCACATAAACCCCTTCTTCTTGGTGGATCTCCACCGGTACCCCATCCCCATTATTATAAACACTAATCAAATTATCCTCAACGCTTATCACCACCTTCAGAGAATCCATCTTGGGATCTCTCTGTTTGTTATCGGCGGCATTGACTAATATTTCGTCGAAGATCTTGTAAAGCCCGGGGACATAAGAAATGGGTCGATGGACCATGGAATTATCTTCCAAAACCCAAAGGGTTTGTGTGTGTTTTTCAATGGAACCGATGTAGGTGTCGGGTCGGAGGAGGATGTGCTCCAGCTGGGTCTTTTTCTGGTAGGTTTGTTCGATTGTTTTGCCGGTGCCGGCGACTGTAGCCGCCGGCTGAATGTTGGCATTGTTGCTTGATTGTAAAGGGAGTTTCGTCGCCATTTTTTCTTTCCTTAGACACGAAGACGTGTGTCTTGGAGGATTTTTGTTTTGCGTTTAGGAATTCAAAGTAAGAAAGTTGGGGTACTTCTTGTTTTGTAGGAAGAGGGTTTCCGCTAACGGTCGATTCTAGTTTGAATTTTGAATTTCGAATCTTGGAGGGTGGTGGGTGGGAGACAGAGGAGCAGGGAAAATAAGAAAAGAAACAAGCATGTAAACTATATTACTATTATTTTCCTAAAAAATGAATAAGAAAAAAAAACCATCAATTTATATATGGATTCAAAAAAGTACATTAAAAAAGTTATTTATCACATTTGTAGGTTCTGTTTGGGTTTACGGAAAGAGTAATTTTTGTTGCAACACTATTCATCACTCTAAAACACTATCTTCTTTTCAATTTATAAACCAAAATAAATTTTTGTTAACAATATTAACCTAAAACATTTTACATAATAAAACATTTTCTATTAAATAACTTTCGTTAATCTTCGTTAACGTAAAACATTTTACATTGAATCAACTTTCGTTAATCTTCAACATTTTCGTTAACAATATTAACATAAAACATTTTCGTTAATATTTATTTTACATTAAATAAAAAATACAACATGCAACAACAATAATTAAACATAAAATAAGATTAATTAAATAAAGTACATTACAAACATAGGATAAAATACAATACAAACAAACATAGAATATTTCACAAGAAAGAAAATAACTTAGCAACAAGCTTATAAAATAACTAATACAACTTAAAAATAAATTAAAGTAACAACAATTCACTAGTCCAAGAGACTATATTCATCTCTACCAAGATTTTTCAATAATCCGGGAGATTATCTCCATCTCCAACTCCACCAAGATTGTTTAAATAGTTGGCAAGCTGATTTCGGGCAGAAGGAGGTGGTTGTGAAAATATACCCTTTTTTTTTTGCAGTATTCGTGCTTGTTCATATTGAATGTAAGCACGAACATGATGATCGATAATCTTGCTCAAATGTGTAGTCAAAATCTTGTTTTCTTCTTTAATTTCTTTCATTCATCATCATCATCATCATCATCCGACCCAGTATATCCCAACGACAGCAAAAGCTATCGTTAGGGTCTGGGGAGGGTAAGTGGTAGACAGACAATACCTCTATCCCAAAGGATAGAGAGTCTGCTTCCAGTGAGACCCCCGGCTCTACCTGCATAAATGACATGATGATAGAGCTATGTTGTGCTAGTGTGTTAGTGAGTAAATTCAAGAAATACAAAGAAAGGCATTTCGATACTAACATACACGCACTTATATATATACATGTAATGTAAAACAACTGTATAACATACACAACCAAGTGAAAAGTTAATCTAAAGGTAGATAGTGTCTACGCCTATCTATGTCCCTAAATATACTCTAAAGTGTCCCTATATATGACCTATACCTCGTTAACCTTAATCTTATGTCTCCATGAACTCCTATCCTGGACCATGTCCTTAGAGAGGTGCAAATCTAGTAAGTTGTGCCTTATCTGCTCATCCCAAGTCAGTTTGGGCATGCATTTACTCCTGTTTCCCTCTACAATGAGGCTTTCAATTGCTCTGACTGACGCCGTTGTCTGTCTCCGCTTAACATGCCCAAACCATCTCAATCTTTCCTCCCTTATCTTATCTGCTATACTAGCCACGCCTAACCTTTCTCGAAACACCTCGTTTCTGATCCGGTCTAGCCTTGTATGTCCACACATCCATCTTAACATCTTCAACTCTACCACTTCCATCTTCTGTAATTGTGACCTCTTGATGGCCCAGCAGTCTGTCCCATATAGCATTGCCGGTCGCACTGCCACCCTATAAAATTTTCCCTTTAATTTAGTTGGGAAATTTTTGTCACACAGCACCCCTGAGGCCGCCCCTCCATCTATACCAGCTTGCTTGAACTCGATGTGCTACATCATTATCTATGTCGCCATTCTGCTGCACAAATGATCCTAGATACTTAAACTTACTTACTTGTGGTACCACTTGACCATCGATGGTGAGCTGGCTATCCTCACTGTCTGCTACGCCGCTGAAGTCGTAGTGCAGATACTCGGTCTTAGAACGACTAATCTTTAAGCCTTTTCTCTCTAAAATATCTCTCCACTGCTCTACTCTCATACTCAGGGTATGTCTACTTTCTGCGACTAATACAATATCGTCAGCAAAAAACATACACCGCGGTACGGCCTCCTGTATCGGCTTTGACAACTCATCAAGGACAACTGCAAAAAGGAATGAGCTCAACGCAGACCCTTGATGGAGACCGACCTCCACCGGAAAGAAGTCTGTATTCCCCACAACCGTACGAACGGTTGTCTTTGTCCTAACATACATATCTTTAATTATGTCTATATACTTCATAGGGATCCCTCTTGCCTCCAGACTATCCCATATCAGACTACGCGGCACACTATCATATGCTTTTTCAAGATCGATGAAAACCATATGTAAATCGCGTTTCTTCTCCCTATACTTCTCCATTAATCTCCTGAGAATGTGTATTGCTTCCGTAGTTGACCTTCCTGGCATAAAACCAAATTGGTTCACCGTAACCTGAGTTTCTCTCCTAATTCGAGTGTCGATTATTCTCTCCCATAACATCATGGTATGGCTTAGCAACTTAATCCCTCTATAGTTCCCACAACACTGTGCGTCTCCTTTGTTCTTATATAGGGGGACCACAACACTCTTTCTCCACTCATCTGGCATCTTCCCTGTTTTGTAAATACGGTTGAACAAAGTAGTTAGCCATTGGACCCCTTCCTCTCCTAAATACTTCCACGCCTCGATGGGTATGTTATCTAGGCCGACCGCTTTAGCTCTTCCCATCTTTTTCAGTGCTCTCATCACCTCTCCTTGTGTGATGTTCTGACAGTCGGAGTTATTATGTTGTCGCTGTTGGTCAGTGGTGCTTTCTCGTTCTTCGTAGTCGGCACTACTGTCGTTAAAAAGATTGTGAAAGTATGTTTGCCATTTCAACTTGATGTCTTGTGCTTTGACTAACACATGTCCATCTTCTCCTTTTATGAACTTCCCGCCTCCTAGGTCCTGCCTCTTTCGATCCCTAGCTTTGGCAATCTTGAACATATCATGTTCTCCTTCTTTTGTTTCTAGTCTCTCATACATCCTTTTATAAGTTGCAGTCTTTGCCTCTGTCACTGCCTTCTTCGTCTCCTTCCTGGCGATTTTGACTATCTTGTTGTAATTTTTCCATTGATGCTGCAATCACCACGTCATTATTTTTATTTAATTTTTCTTTTTTAACACCAGCAGTACATGGTGAAGAAGTTCCACCAACGTCATCGTCTATGTTAATCGAAAATTGAGACAGCCCAGGCGACTCAGATTCAGGTGTAGCATTGTCTGATTATGAGGATAGAAAATACACGCCGTGCTTTTGACGCATCTGTCTTGGTGTAACCAGTTGAACTTTAATAATAGTGTTTCATATGTTATTTGGTAATTTCATGTATTTCATATGTTTGTTTGCGCAATAAAAGCTAAATAAAATGCAGTTATGTTTTTATTGTTAAACTTTATTTTAAACATAAAGATATTACATAATATAAAAAAATAACATATATTGTTTACATAAAATTAATAATTATTAAATTAGTAAGTATCAATAAATTATTAAATTATTCAACAAAATAATTAAAGTCTTTGTATAGATATTTTAATAATAAATTAAATATAGAATGCTAGGAAAATCTTTAAGAAATATTCTTATTTGGTGCATAATTTGGTATTTTGGTTTGAAGCAGAATTTACTGTAGCAGACCCAAATTTATTGTGGTGTTTTGCATTGGAGATGCTCTTACACGCGTAAATCAATGGAAGCAGTCGTTAGCCTAATCAATCAAATCAAATATTATAATTGTTGTATTGATTGTATCATTCGAATCAATGAAAAGTGATTTCATTCAACCGAATATTGTATCATAGCAAGTTGATTGATCCAAGGGACTCAAAAAAGGCTCCTCATCATCCATGTAATATCAATCCAGCCAAAATTCCAACCTCAAAAACGACAAACACAGAAAGAAACAATCACCCACAAACATCAAGCTTTTCATCACAGCAAATGTTCCAAGCACCAACCAACTATACTCATCTCCGCCAACAGACCAAAATCACCACAAACATCCAAGCAGCACAACCAAAACCATGGGACTTAGAAGAGTCATCACTGTCCCAAAACCATACCTTATTCAGCTGCAATAACCGAAAACAAGTCCATACCAGTTGTGCCTGCAACCAGCCACATAGAATTTTTGTCGAGTCAATCAGCAATCAAACAAACCATATCAGATCGAGGTACCCGAGGGACACAGGGACCAGCTTGGCCAATACACAAAGGTGATGAGCCCACGATGGGGTCAACACAACATATTTTCATGTATCATTTATTGTCATATGTTAGTTCTGTAAGACATGACATTTCACTGTTCACTCCGCACACACTAGTGCTAGTTCTTATGTCTTATTGCCTAACTAACCCTTAGGACATGTCATATATGTTGTGCATATTGTGTTTGTTGCTTGGTGTCTTTGAAGATAGGTCAAAGAGAGCTTTACATTGAAGAAGCATGAACACCTATCGATCCATGTTCCATCTGATCGGATGATATCATTGTTCAAACAAAGCTTGAAGATGCAACTAAAACCTGAATTTTTGTTCAAGCAAGGAGGTGATAAGCAAGTAGCTTACAAGCAAGGAGGTGACAAGCACTCATGTCAAATTCAAGAAATGTTCTTCATGTAAGAATGGAGAGACAAGCTGCTCAAATCTTTAACCAATAGGAAGGAGTCTTGCATATGCTTAAACCAATCACAAACAAGCAAGGAAACAAACTAGCAAGCTGCACCTTAAACCATCCAATCACAACCATGGAATAATCGGCTGGTTCATGGCTAATATGTTTGAATATTCAACACCAAACTTGGAACCAATCAAATCCAAGATTCAAACCAAGCTGCACACTACATTATCCAATCAAAACTTTGGCTGAAACTTGCAAGGAGGAGAACAGATGATTGAGCTAAATTTCTTTGAAAAATCAAAGCCACAACTCACAACCAATCAAGGCCAAGATCAAAGCAAGCTGCTCAATGTTTAAACCAATCAAATTATGGCTGAAGTCAAGCAAAGAAGAAAGGGGAAGCAACCAGCTTCTTGCAACCGAAAGTTGCTCCAACAAATTTTCAAAGCAAGCATGTCATTTAGTCTTGTACTTTGTACATTAAAACTTGTACTCTTTATCATTTTCATTTGTTATAAATAGCATAGGAAGCTGAATGTACAAAAAACAATTTACAACAATTATCAAACACATTTCAATCAAATATCCTTTAAGGAGTTCTCAACTTATGCTAGTTGAAGTTTAAGACCACTTAACGGTTTTCTTTCAAGTTCCTAGCCTAGAACTTGTTAGTATTTGCTTCATCTTTTGGTTTACAGCATCTTAGGGTCTCATTGAGGTTTTAGATGTGTTGGAATGCCAAAGAGGAAGAGGTGTTGGCATAAATTGAGCCAAGAACAACGGTTACAGTTCAAGGGGTGTCTTTGAGATGTTCTTTGCCATAGCTTATGTTCAAATCAGTTTGGAATAGGAGACAAAGTCCTGGAATTCGTTTTCTAGCCTTCATTTGGCTCATCAATTGGTATCAGAGCTTTGGTTAGTCTTTTATTCATGTTTACATTGTTTAAACTAGCATATGCATGATGCTGCCCAAATCCGTTTGTAAACTGTTTTGTTGTTCAATTAGATTCTGTTTGTTTACATAGTTAGTTTACGTTTTGAAGTGTTTATTAGATAGTTTACAATATTTTGGTAACTTAGTTTTTAGTAGCAAAAACCGAAACACCACAAAAAGAACATAGACTAGACTTAAGTATTGTTAGAATCCCTTTGTGTAGTTAGACTAAAAACCGTGTGTAACTTATTGTTCTTGTTCAATCTAGCTTAGATAATGTTCATTAGGTCCTAATCTAGAAGTTTAAATGGCAGTTTAGTGATTCCTTAAAACAGAAAACTTGAACACCAAAAATAGATTAGTTGAAAGATTAGTTGTAATCAAGTTGTTAAAATTCTGTTTTTAGAAGTAGTGGCAAACTGTTTTTAGACGTTTTTAGTGCTGCCTTATTTAGCTTAGTTAGACTAGTTTACAACATAGTTTAAGTGTTTAGTTGGTTGTTTAGTTTAGCACAAGAAATCCGAAAACTAAAGATCAAAACAAGTAGTTTTAGCTAACTAAGTGTGCTGCCTAGTTTCTAGTGATATACGTTTGATAAGCAGGATATAAACACTTGCATCTAGTATCATCTAGCTTAGAAACTGATTGCATCATACAAACGAAAACCAAAACAAAAACAAGTAGAATAGATAATTTAAAAACAAAACAAAACAAGTTAGCTAGTTTGCATCAAAACTGATTTCCATTAGTTGTTAGAGTAATCAGCCCTTATAATTGCATTTAGAAACAACTAAGTTACATTTAGCTATCTTAAGATTAGTTAGATCATTTGCATCAAAAACAGAAAAAAAAGAAAAAAAAACCGAAACAATTTAGTTTAAACTTGATTAAATCTTTGAATGCTATTTGTTTAAACTTGTTGAATTTGATTTCACCACCCCCGTTACACCTTAAGTCATTGTTTGGTACAAACTTGATTGAATCTTTTAATTGAAACATTATTGACTTGAGATTTGTTAAAAGTGAAGTAAATTTGTAAGAAACAAGATTTGATTTCAAATTTTAACGTTGGCTTTACGTTTATCTTTACTTGGGATTGATTCAATTGTTTAAAGACTTTATTGGACTTAAGTTCTTACTTAGGATCACTTTGTCTATATTTATCCCTACACTGTTAAATTGCCGACCCTGTTATCATCTTGTTGTCTTTACACTTCTTCAACTTGCATTGAAATTTCATCTATATTTGGTTGTTAAATTTGTGAAACAGTTTTCATATCATTAGTGTTCTTCCGTGTTGTTCAAAGAACGTTTCACAAAAGCCACACCAAAACTTGTGCAAGTAAAACCAAAGAAAAAGACGCCGTGAGCAATGTCTCATAAAGGCAAGTGAGCAGAAGACTCACAAAACAGACAAAGCCAATTCAAAGGAAAATAATTAGGCTTGTTTGTGAAAGAAACTGAGAGAAAAGTCATTTTTAACGTCAAAAAGCAAGAGACAAGACGTATGAGTGATTTGCACAAGAAGTGAGATATAGCCATCCAAAGTTCACAAAAGGTGAATTGTGCAAAACCAAAAGCAAATACCTACACCAAAAGTGTTGACTGTTGTAAAAGGTTCCTCGAACAAACCCTTGTTGAACACTTGTGTGTATGTACTGTCTTTCACTTTATTTACAATTGAATGTGCATTAAAGTTTAAAGTAAGTTAAAGGATTGTTCTGTACAAACCCTTAGCTTTCTTTGATTCAGCCAAGAAAAAAACATCACTTGACCTCTATTTTTCTTTGAATCTTAGATAGTCCAAGATTGTTGTTTATTCAATTGTCAATTTGAAGTAGAAATTTACGTTTTGTTAAAGTTATAGTTTGATCTTACTTGCTTGTATTCTGACTTATTTATCTCATTGTTTTACCATCTTGGTTGATTGTTTTGATTAAACATGATTCTAAAAACCATTTGGGGAGTTGAATGCCATAGGAGAGACTATGATGAACTGGAAAAACGTATGAACTCCTTTGGTCGTACGAATGGTTTATGGGTTGGATATTGGGAATGTAAAACTCCTAGATATCAAACTCTTTCTCAGTGCAATAAAGACGTTAGTGCATATTACAATGAAATGCTTGATGATTTGTACTATGCTTATGTTGAAGAACATGAGGAATTAAGCATGATTAGGTTCTTTGCTGGATTAGATAAAGAGATCGCTGATTGCATGTTGTCTGAAAAATTCTCATCACTTTATGACATGTATAAAAAGGCAAAGATTGTTCAATCAAACCTAATCCCATGGCAAGTTAATCAAAACTATAGGTATGAACTGAACTCTTGTGATTCTGAAAATGACAAACCAAATCCAGTTAAGTTAAGCAATTTGAGTCAGCCTATGGATAATATTGAAAATGCATTGCTTCAACTTAGAGACATGGTGCAAGTATTGATAGAATCTGAAAAGAACAAAGACTTGCAATCTGACATTTCTATGAATGATGGTTTGTATGAAATTAGCCCCAACATGCCTGAAACTGGAACTCCTTTATTTGAATTGCATGTTCAACCTTATGTACTGTCTGAAGAAGACCCTTCACTTGAATCTGTTGGTGATTTCCAAAGTGTTAGTCGTTTGCTTATAGATGTTAATTGTGATAACACTTTGTCTGAGAATGATTTACATTGTGACATGCATATAAATGAAATCCCTGTGCATGATCTGCATTCTGCTGAGATGCTTGTTTCTGGGTTACAATCTGAATTACATCCTGTACATTTCATTGATGACATTGATGTAAGTAATTCTGTTGAGAATGACATTGATAAACTAGATTCTTATGATTTGATGTTAGCTGAACTAGATTGTCTACTTGATGTAGAGCTTGATCATGATGTCATTATTGAAATAGATTCAGCTACAAATGAACATAAATCCTTGGATGAACTAGTTAATGAATTGAATGACATATTTAGTATAGATGAAGATTCTATTTCTGAAATATCTATTTCATCTCATCTTGTTGAATGTCTGCCTGTTGTCATCTCAATTGATACATCTTGTCTAAATATTGCACATGTCTGCAAGATTTGTACATTTAGTGTTAACATGTTGCAATATGCTTTTTGGATGTTGTTTTATCTGTTAGGATGTATGTGTTCTAAAATTTTTGTTATCATATTGTTAATACATCCTAAACATTTTAGAAAGCGTGTACACACCTTATTCTTTCTTCAAAGATAAGGATGCACCAAGGTATTTCACCTTCACCATTTGTATTATCATGTTCCTATTTGGTTATGGTGTAGTTGAGCATACGTGTACATCCTAAACCCCTATCCCTTATTCTATCCATGTTGAGATTCGAGGACGAATCATTTTCAAGAGGGAGGGAATGATGAGCCCACGATGGGGTCAACACAACATATTTTCATGTATCATTTATTGTCATATGTTAGTTTTGTAAGACATGACATTTCACTGTTCACTCCGCACACACTAGTGCTAGTTCTTATGTCTTATTGCCTAACTAACCCTTAGGACATGTCATATATGTTGTGCATATTGTGTTTGTTGCTTGGTGTCTTTGAAGATAGGTCAAAGAGAGCTTTACATTGAAGAAGCATGAACACCTATCGATCCATGTTCCATCTGATCGGATGATATCATTGTTCAAACAAAGCTTGAAGATGCAACTAAAACCTGAATTTTTGTTCAAGCAAGGAGGTGATAAGCAAGTAGCTTACAAGCAAGGAGGTGACAAGCACTCATGTCAAATTCAAGAAATGTTCTTCAAGTAAGAATGGAGAGACAAGCTGCTCAAATCTTTAACCAATAGGAAGGAGTCTTGCATATGCTTAAACCAATCACAAACAAGCAAGGAAACAAACTAGCAAGCTGCACCTTAAACCATCCAATCACAACCATGGAAGAATCGGCTGGTTCATGGCTAATATGTTTGAATATTCAACACCAAACTTGGAACCAATCAAAGCCAAGATTCAAACCAAGCTGCACACTACATTATCCAATCAAAACTTTGGCTGAAACTTGCAAGGAGGAGAACGGATGATTGAGCTAAATTTCTTTGAAAAATCAAAGCCACAACTCACAACCAATCAAGGCCAAGATCAAAGCAAGCTGCTCAATGTTTAAACCAATCAAATTATGGCTGAAGTCAAGCAAAGAAGAAAGGGGAAGCAACCAGCTTCTTGCAACCGAAAGTTGCTCCAACAAATTTTCAAAGCAAGCATGTCATTTAGTCTTGTACTTTGTACATTAAAACTTGTACTCTTTATCATTTTCATTTGTTATAAATAGCATAGGAAGCTGAATGTACAAAAAACAATTTACAACAATTATCAAACACATTTCAATCAAATATCCTTTAAGGAGTTCTCAACTTATGCTAGTTGAAGTTTAAGACCACTTAACGGTTTTCTTTCAAGTTCCTAGCCTAGAACTTGTTAGTATTTGCTTCATCTTTTGGTTTACAGCATCTTAGGGTCTCATTGAGGTTTTAGATGTGTTGGAATGCCAAAGAGGAAGAGGTGTTGGCATAAATTGAGCCAAGAACAACGGTTACAGTTCAAGGGGTGTCTTTGAGATGTTCTTTGCCATAGCTTATGTTCAAATCAGTTTGGAATAGGAGACAAAGTCATGGAATTCGTTTTCTAGCCTTCATTTGGCTCATCAAAAGGACACCTCACTCAAATCCATCATCGAGGGGTTACGAGAAGGAGGATAAGTCACTGTTGCAGTATACCCATTGTGGATTAAAGAAACACACAAGGGATAATTACTTCCTCTTTGCAGGATATCTTGATTGGTGGAAAAAAGACCAAAAAGAGACTGAAGAATAAGGCACCAGTGGGGAAGGGTGCCACCACTGTGGGCACCTCGGGAGATAGCTATAGTAGCGATAGCATCCCAGGCGGCAACAAGAAGAGGGAGATTATGGCGGGTGAGAGCCGAGATGAATGGGGTTGAAATGAAGGGAGGGGCGGCCGAATGATTGGAGAAGGAGATGGAATGACTTCAGCAGGTAAAAAGGTTGGGGATTCAATCCATAACTGTTCAACTTCAGTAAATGTTATTCAGCA
Source organism: Eustoma russellianum (assembly GCA_036186865.1). NCBI lineage: Eukaryota > Viridiplantae > Streptophyta > Magnoliopsida > Gentianales > Gentianaceae > Eustoma > Eustoma russellianum. The sequence goes on along the minus strand of AP025072.1, from coordinate 5,141,219 downwards.
ACTGAATTTCTGTAATATTACAAATTCACCCCAGAACTTCTATAATATTACACATTCACCTCAGATTTTTTCCAATATTACAAATTCACTTACAGCTTTGCTAATAGTACAAATTCAACCCATAACCCTACCGGTTGGATTTTTGATTGCAGAGCTACAATACTATGACTAATAAACCGACGAAATTTTTACATCTCTCGAAACCCACAAAAACACACATCGAGACATCTAGTGGTGAATTAGTTCATGTTCAAGGAGAAGGTCAATTGTCCTTTCTCCACAAATCCGTTCGCATATTTGTCTTTATGTTCGGACATTTTCATCAAAATTATTGTCCATCAGCCATATTACAAAGAAGCGTAATGCATGGTTGCTACGACCTGCACCCCCGAGCTTTCAAGAAGAGAAGACAAAGGAATTTAGGTGGATTAAGATAGGTGTACCAAGTAGAATCAATTCAATCATTGTGCCGCACTAAGCGGTATATGTAAAAAAATTTGGTACGCACCAAAATAAATAAGTAAACCTTAGGCAACAAAACAAATTAGGTGAATAAATTAAATAGAAATAAAAATAAGACACAAACTTTCTTTGACATTTAAATAAATGAAAAGGGTAAGTTAGACATAGGAAATGAGGTGGACAATTTTGTCCTCTCCTACCCACACTCAAACCCTATACCTGGCCAACCATAACCTTAAGTGGGGTGGATATTTTATTTTATGCCATCATCATTATTCACCCTACACCATTTTAGAAAATTACAAGTGTACAGTTTCTACCCACTTTCTTCCAACAAGTCTTCATATTCTTCCAACACAACGCCATTTTATTCCATTTCTCTTCTTGACCGCTCCCATGCAAGAAGACATGGAAAATTTTCTTCCACTCCATCTCTTATTCTTTATCTTTACACATCGATTCTCCCAACCAATAGTCTCATATGCATGCCTTACACCCATCATATCTTCCTCTTCCCAACTCCAAACAGCAAGATGAAATTCTCCCTCCACTCACCCTTAAATTTTGGCCACACCAAGGACAAAAGGAAGGAAGAAATTCTTCTTACATCATTCCACATTCAACCAACCAAAATACATGCATATTCCACTTTATTCCTTTCTTCCAACTTCCAAAAATAATTATTTCTCATTTTTGCCATCATGTCATCTCATGTAAGAAAGGCATGGAAAATCTTCTTACAAGTTCTCCTTTTAAACCAATCACATGCAATTCTTACAAACATATTATTCTTTTCTTTTCTTCTTTCCATAAGACACAATGATGGAGAGTCTTCCCTCCACTTTCTTCATATTTTTGGCCAACTAAGGGAGAAAAGGAAGAATACTTTATTTTGCATTTTACTCTCTTTTTTTCTTCCATTCCAACAAATCAACCACTTCCTCTCCCTCACCAAACCAAAAAATTCAAGTTTTACTCTCCCTCTCTTCACAAATTTCGATCACACTCAAGAATAAGAGAAGAAAACATTTCATTTTCCACTACACTCTTTCCATTACATCACACTCACCAAGTAAACTTCTCTCCACTCTGACTCATTCTTACATTCAAGAAAAATCTTTCTCTCCCCCTCAACTCCTCCAAACTGTGGCCTCTCTATAGAAAGGGAAGAGAGAATTCTCCAACTTCAAGTGAAGGAAGAAAGCTTCCAAGTATAGGGAATTCCTAAGGTAAGAACCTACACCATCAATATTAGTGACCTTTCCTTCCATTCATCTCCCAAATTGTTCCATGTTTCCCTTCATCTTCCTCTCTAGGCCAAGAGTTTCAACCAAGAGAAAGAAGGAAATTTCATAAGGGAAGAAAGAGGGTAGACATAAGAACCTCCAAGGTGAGATTTTCTTAGGATTGATGTTAGAAATCTTTGAGTGTTCATCCTCCAAAAATAACCATTTCTTCTTCGATTTTAGCCTCTAGGCCGAGAGTACCAAGTGTCGGGGGAATAAGGAATTTTTCCATCTTAAAGTATAAGTTCAAAGAAAAGACACGTATTCTTCCTGGTTTCTTCATGCATGTTCAAAAATAAATCATCTATGTTCATCTACAACCATGGATCATGCATGCATTATGTCATGATACTTTCCTTTTATGAATATGTAAAATCTGTTCTTGCCTGTCTTTTATGTGAAGACTTCTATGTGATTCTTGATTATGTGCATACATATGACTAAGATGATGTGAACATAGCGATGGATGATACCCTTAAATGTTGTTGCATGTCTTATTTAGTATAAGAAAATGAATGCATGTATTCTGTACAAGTTATATGATGTCCTTTATATGAATCTTGAAATTGGTAGATGTATATGGCTACGATGAAATGGCACGGTTAACCAACAACTTTGGCTATGGTATAGACGCCTCAGACATCCTTCCTTTGACTACTTGAAACATTTATTTCCCAATTTATTCATGAATAATATCTCAATCCCGACTTATGAAACATGTATTAGAGTGAAAACCCACTGTTTTACATTTTATCCTCATAATAGCTGAGTTGATTCAGCCTTATCTTCGTGTATTCTGATATATCTGGCCCCCGTGTCAGCTCATAATCGTTTTCAATATGTTTTTATATTTTCGATGATTTTTTCTAAATGACATGGCTACATTTACTCAAACAAAAATCCGAGGTGCCTAAAAACTTTTTTGAGTTCTTTCACATGATTGAACACACTTTGGTCAAAAATTTTAGATTCTTCACTTAGATAACGGCGGAGAATACGCCATCCAAACTTCACAAACCTTTTTCAAAATTCAAGGCCTCATTCACCAAAAGTCTTGTCCCAAGACGCCCCATCAGAATGGGGTGGCTGAAAGAAAAATCCAAATCCTCCTCAAAATGACCGGGGCTATGATGTTCGAGTCGCATGCTCCAGTATTTTATTGGCCCGAAACAATAGCTACTTCTACCTACCTACTGAATCTTTTACCTAGTCGAATACTACAACATCAATCCCCCTATAGATTGTCTTCACTCAAACCACCATACCGTCAATACTCACATTGGCCCCCCAAAAGTTTTTGGTTGCTCGGTGTTTATCCATATTCCCAAACACGAGCGATCAAAACTTGACCCTTGTGCCAAAAAGTGCATTTCGTAGGGTATGCCACACATCAGAAGTGGTATCGGTGCCACAATCACCAATCCTATCGAATGCATGTAACCATAGATTATGTTTTTCCTCGAAATTGTTTTTTTTCTGTCAACCAATCAAGCGTTCAGGGAGAGACCAATGGTGACACCCTAGATTGACTGACCAGCGTAAGTTGTCCGGAGAGCCTAAGTTGCCCGAAGATTGTTCTAGAGGAGTCGGTATATGGAGCCATCGAGTCGGTCTCTGAAAACATAGAAAGGGTCAACGAACCAATCCTAACATCGTGTGAGCCCCATTCGTCAGATGTCCACCAAGAGATAAGTGAGATATATTTTGCTGAAGAACCCTCTAGTTTACATACTGTGGATAATACCAAAATCTTGGACGAGCGGCAAGTACGGATACTTCCTCCCATGAAAAATAAAGGCATACCACTACAGCGGTATTCACTCGAACAGATCTAGTCTTTCAAATATCCAATAAATTTGATCAAGGGAAGAATTATAGAGTCCACAAAAGTAAGTTTCACTTTGCTTTGCTCTGAATCTATTCTAGGAACATCCAAGGAAGCAAATGAAAAAAATGAGAATGGCTGTAGGCGATAAGGAAGAAATATCATGAAGAGTTCGAAATGAAAGATTTATGAGGACTAAAGTACTTCCTAGGGATTGAAATACTACAATCAGATGAAGGAATCTTCATATACCAGCAGAAATATATACTAGATCTATCGACTAAGGTTAGAATATTAGATTGTAAGCCTAGTGATATGCCGAAGATGGTAATCACATGCTACAAGTCACAAAAGGAGCTCCAGGGGTTGATCGAGAACAATATTAGAGACTGGTTGGAAAGTTGATCTATCTTTCTCATATGAGTTCAGATATTGGTTATGCTTTTGGAGTCGTAAGTCAGCTCATGCATACCGCAGAAAGAACACCTTAAAGCAGTTATGCAAATAGTGTGGTACTTAAAGGAATCATCAAGACTAGATATATTATTAAAAAAACGTAGACATTTAAGGGTAGAAGTATATACCGATGCAGATTAAGCAGGCAACCTAAATAATAAACGATCAACGTCAGGGTACTTCACGCTAGTCAGGGGTAACCTTGTTACACAGAGAAGCAAAAAACAAAAAAACAAACGGCGTAGCATTATCCATCGCAGAAATATAGTTTCGAGGAATCGTGAAAGGTGTTGTGGAGGTATTATGGCTGAAAAAGTTACTGCACGAAATCGGTTTCCCAGTGACACTTGATATGTGACAACAAGGCTGCAATCAGTACTTCAAAAAAATCCAATATAACATGATCGAACCAAACATGTGGAAGTGGACAGACACTTCATAAAAGAGAAACTTGACAATGGGGTCATCGAGCTTCTGCGATCAGAGGATCAACTTGTAGATATATGCGCGAAGGCAGTTGCCAAGAATATTCGATTTAGCATTGTCCAAATTGTATATTGATGGCTCCACTACTCAACTTAAAGGAGAGTGATGGAAAGCGAGCAATGACAGGCACAAGTCAAGGGAAGCAGGCATTAGCTTAATCAATCAAATCAAATATTGTAATTATTATATTGATTGTTCAAAGTGATTTCATTCAACCGAACCCGTGTAATCTTATATTCTACCACGCTTACATGGGTCATATAGAATTTTTGTAGGATTGATTTTAACATCAATAATATTTTGCTTACTTTTTGTGTTTCTTTCATATTTTTCTTACAATATAAGAAAAATAATCTTTTTATAAATGGAACACTATTTGTAATACATCATACTAAAGAGTGCTACAGCCCGTGTTAAAAAAAAGGAAAAAAAAGTTTTAATTAAAAACAAACAAAACAAAAAAAGGTGAAACGTCAGGAGACTAAACCCCCATTAAAAAATCCCACCCTGCTCCATTTGTTTCCCCATTTATTTCTCCCCTTTCAGCCGTTTCATGTGACATTAAAAAAATTCTTTCACCCTTTAAATTCCCCAGCCATTCGAGTTTCCCACGATACAAAAACAAAAACAATTGTTTTTTTCCTCCTCAGCAAACAACCATGGAAGAAGGAAAAAAAATCCTTACATCATATTCATCACATTCGGCCTACAGCTTCTAAGAGAAGAAGGAGAGGAAACTTTGCACCAATCAAAGTATAGTGTAGAGGATTGGAAATAAGTAACTTTGGTATATTTGCAATGCATTTGCAAAACTTATGTGTTTATGTTGGTATAAACCCATGGATCATGCATGTATATGTTGTTGTTTTCATAGATGCTCGAATATATATATATAAATATATATATCTATATGTGTGTGTCATAGGTATGAATTGATCGTATGTATGTGGAAATGATACAAATTGATTATTTTAAATCTATACTCAAATTGGTAGAAATTATTTTGTAATCAGTGTGGTATCCATTTGGTTTTAAAATTTAATACCTTACATTATAAATTGAAGTACCGTGAATGCATATAAATGCCAAAAAAATTATACTATAGTAAGGAGTTCCAGGGAGGTCAGCGGCCAAAAGCTACTTTCTTTATATGCGTTTAGCAAAATCTCATATATACACATGCACAATGGAATTGTATTTGGTATTATGTGGGTGGATTGTGTATTTGATGGGTGTATTGCATATGTGTGTGTGAACAGAGGTGGAGAGAAATTAGGCCATTGGCCGAAATAAAAAAATTAGAACGGGGTAGTATGGAGGTCAGGCTGTTTGGGGGGGTATATCCATTGAGTTGCCTGCTTGTTGCTTCAACCGAAAGACAGACATAATGGCAATCTTTTGTTTGACAAATTCGAGCCTAGAAGAGAAAGAAGTGAATAGCGAATTCAAGTAAGTGGTCTATTTGTGTTTGTTGTGTTAATCATGTATCAATGAGTTGTTTTGTTGCATATCTGCAATTGGATTTTCTCTAAATGTGAGTTGTGTGTATATGTGAGGTATGTAAGTATATATGAACTGGGTGTATGTATGGTTGTACGATTTGCGTATCGCATATGTGTATGGATGTGTGCGGGTATACATGCACGTATATATACACGTGTATGGGCGCGAGCATATATATGAGTATGGATGCACCAAATTACGAGAGATTATGCATTTGCATTCATAGCACGAGCATTGCATTGGCCTATGTGCCGTGTGGCCCTATGAGGCGTGTGGTACTACGGGACGTGTGGCTCTATGAGGCGTGTGGCCCGACGGAGCGTGTGGCCTAACGAGGCGTGTGGTAGGATCACCTCGAGGTTTATTCATTGTATGGTAGAGAGACAAGCATTCGTGTGTTGAGATTTCATTGCGTGTGACACGTAGAGAAAGGCATGCATCATGAAGTTGCGCATTATTATGTGGAGTTACTTACTTTCCACAGTTTATTTATTCCATTGGCATGTATTGTTCTCTTATTTGTTTATGTGATTATTTGTTTGTTATGTATCTCATATTTGAGAAGAGCATGCACCACGGTAATGTAGATTGAATGATGGATCTTGTTTGACTATTCTCGATAAGTCAGCTATTAAAGATATTTGAGTGAATTTAATTGAGTACTGGAGACATGTATGTTGATTTGTAAATATTTTCTGTAATTGTCACTGCATGTATGATTTCTATAATGGGTATAGATAGGTTGCTTATTGAGCCCGTTGATTTGGCTCACACCATCACTCACCAGTTTTGCAGGTAGAAAAAGTTAGGGTATGCTTACACAGTAGTTAGTATACCGTGGAGGATCAAGAAGGGAGATTTCGAGACTAAGGATATTCAGAAAAGTCTTTTGAGGGTTGGTTGAGACAGTTATTTCGATACTCGAGGTTTATGTATTTTCGAGATTAGTATTTATATACATTTGACTATTATATTTATTTAGAAATTCTTAGACATTGTATTGATGATGATGATTATGTTATCGAAGATTTTAGCAATGACTTCCGCTGGCATCGATTTACGTTATTATGATGACGTGTGGTTGATTTGTATCGACGCCTTGTATTCTCCTTAACGAGATACGGCAGGTGTGTCGTTTCGAGTACTAGGGCTCGGGACGGGTCGCTATAAAAAGCGTGTTCTAAAGGATAAAATAAGTATCATATTTAATATTATATATTATATATTAATGTCTTAATGTAGTAAACTTATTAAGACCGATGATTAAACTCAAGTAAAACCAAGATAATTTAGCTCATGAGGAAAAAAAAAAGATGGACGTAATCTTGTCATGACTATAATTATCAAACCAAACAAACTCAGGTTATTTTAGTTAGTAGGATCAGTATTTTTTTTTTTTGTTGAAACATAGTCTGATTTCATTCTTCCAATGGTTTTTTAATTCATTTTATTATTGTTATTATTGTTGTTATGGTGGTTGTTGTTGTTATTATTGTTATTATTATTAGCCTTACAGCGAGTTGTTTACATATACTATATACTTTCTAGTATTGCTTTCAAATGCAATGGTTGGATCCCTTCACCACAACAACAACAATACCACATTACGTTAAAGACTTCTGTTTATGGCATGGTATGTGGAGTCAGATGTACGTAACCATACTTATGTGTTAGAAACACACAGAAATTATTTTCCGATGACCAATAATGAAAATTACGTCAAGATGTATCGTTTAACTGATAATTCACAATATATCCTGAGGTCTTTATTATGAAGGACGTCGGAGAAAGCCTGTGTCCATTCTGAGGCAATCTCCAATCCTTACGCTCCACGAAAGTAGTGTGAATTATATATGGATTGATAACCTTCCTTCTTTTCTTATCCCCACATTAGTACCAGATTGCCTTCTGTTGTAGATTATGATTTTATGGAATAACAGTATCATTGGTGTCAAATAAAATAAAAAATAAAAACATCAGGTCTTTACTTCAATTGATAAGCCCAAGTTTCATGCAATTGGTATGCAACTTAATAAGTATTGGTTCTCGTAAACTTTACCCAGTCATGCTAGCTCGTCTTTCTTTCTTGAAACAATTTCTCAACTCAAGTACTAACTGAACTATGCTCTGTGTCGCTAGCTGGTCTTTCTCCACTCTAGCTGGTCTTTCTTCCCTGGTGGTATGCCCATCTATTTTCTTCTAATTTAATATTTATGTCCATTCAAGTTTTTTTTTTCTTGTGCGCTTGTATTCTTAGCCGTATGCTCCACCAAGTTCACAATATCTTATAAGATTTGTGAAATGTTTTATGTTCCCATAGGGGTGATTTGGCATTTTACCATAAATAAGTAAGTTGTAGTGGTTAGAATGAAACCACAATTTGTTTAGGTAATTCAACCATTAACATAAAATAGACCAAAAAGATATTTGACAAAAGTCTCATAAACTCATAAGAAAACCGAAGGACCCCGAAATTAATAGCACCAACACACAAATGATAGTAAAAATAATATGTGAAAGCTAATCACAACCAAGACAATCTGTAAAATAAAATAAAAAAGCCAAAAGCAAACGCAAGACACCATAATTTTTACATGAAAAACTTCTTCACATCAAAGAAGAAAAACCGCTGGACCTTCAGGTCCAATCAAAACCTCCATTAGTCAACAAGAAGTGAGTACAAGAGAGTCTCACATATCACATATGATGTAAATACAACCACAAAAAGTATAAAACTTAAACAAAAATACAAATGAGATGAGAATGGATTGAAATCACCAAAAACTATGGATTTGATCCATTCATATTTCCCAGTGATCGACGGTCAAAAACCGATCTCTGTCATTGAGAATCTAGAACTAAGTCTTGGGAACCTACAATCTAAATTTGAGCAAGATCTTACCACGGATGGCTTTCTGATCACCCAGAAATATTCTATCGAAAATCTCTTCCTGCTGACTACATAAAACATTCATTCACTTACCCTTCCGGCAAGAGAACAACAAACTTCAAACTTGAATCTCGATATATCTTTTTCAACATATCATCTCATAATCATCGGTATGAATTTTTTCAAGTATCAACAACTTATCATTAAAGCCTCACATATCCAATAATACATGACATTTATGTGTTTGGACTTGGAATAAAAAGTTGAATCTTATCAAAAATGAATTGTACTTTATTTTCATAAAGTAGCACATACTTTTCTTGAGAATGTCTAGTTCCTTAATGAATTTCTCCATCTAATGCAATCGTTGCAAACTTTAGCTGCAGTAATAAACTCAGCTTCTGTAGTAGATAATGCAACACGTCTCTGCAACCGAGTTTGCCATGAAACAGCTCATCCTACAAAGGTAATCAAGTAGCTTGAAATAAATTTTCTTGAATCCACATTCCTAGCTATATCTTAATCTGTGTAGTCTTCAAGAATATATTTTCCCTGAACAAAACAAAGTCTCAGAGCAGAATTTCTATAAAGATATCTCAAAATCAACTTCATTGCTTTTCAGTGTTCTCTTTCTGGATTTGAAAGAAAATGACTCACTACACCTACAATATGAGTAAGATCATGCCTCGTGCAAACCATAGTATACATCAAACTACCAACTGCTTAAGCATAAGGAACTTTATGCATCTCTTTCTTCTCATCTTTGTTAGGGGCGCATTGCTTGACTCTTAGTTTGAAGTGGTTCGCAAGTGGTTTGCTAACCGCTTTGGCATTATCCATTCTAAACCTCTGGAGCACTTTTAGAATGTAACTCTCTTGAGATACCAAAGCTTTTTTGCATTTCTGTCTCGAGTAATTTTCACTTCAAGGATCTGCTTTGCTGGTCCCAAGTTTTTCATAGCAAAAGACTTGTTCAACTCCTGCTTCAACCTGTCAATCCTCAATGCATTCTCACCGACAATAAGCATATAACCAATATAAAGCAAAAGTATGATAAAATCATCATTATCAAAATTTTGAAAAAAAAAACATAATGATCAAAAGTAGTCTTCTCGTAGCCATGCTTGCACATAACAAACTCAACTTTCTTATACCATTGTCTCGCTGCTTGTTTCAAACCATTTAAACTTTTCTTCAACCGACATACACAATCTTCTTTACCTTTAACATGAAAACCCTCATGGCTGCTCTATGTAAATTTCTTCTTCAATCTCACCATGAAGAAAAGTTGTCTTCATATCCACCTGCTCAAAAGCACAACCATAATGGAAGATATTTTCACAGCAGGAGAAAAGATTTTTGAAAAATCAACTCTTCCTCTAATTAGGATATTTGACAACTAACCTAGCTTTGTACAATAAGACAAAGGAACGTTTCTTATGCTTTAACCCGTAAACCCACTTGTTCTTTAAAGCTCTCTTACCCTTAGGTAACTTCATCAAATCAAAGGTATGATTATCACACAAAGATATCATCTCATAGCATAGCAAGGAATCACTGATCCTTCTGCTCACTTTCCAATACTTCATGTAGGGGAGAAACAACAAGTAGGATACAACACCTACAAAGGATCAACTTCAAGACAACCAACCAAAATGCTCTACCAATTCACCACAATTGATTCACCAAGCAAATATCAATCACACACCAATACCTCAAGCAAATTATCCAAGATAAAGCTTCAAACAACACAAGAGATTTATACGTGGAAAAACCCCTTCAATGTGAAGGATAAAAAACCACGGGACTTGTAAGGAGTCCACCCTTCTTCTTCTCTTATTATGAAAATTGAGGGTAAAAACACCCAAATTAGTCTACAAGGATGTTACAGCCCACCAACAATAACATACATAAGAGACAACAATTGAGAGAGAACAAAAATGCAGAAATGTCACTAAAATCGCAGCTGACACCAGCAGCGATTAAAAATGATCCAGAGCTCTGATCAAAATTCTGAACGGTCAGAATGTAGCTCTGTGTGTTCCGAAGAAGCTGCCCAAATTTCAGCAAAATCCAACGGTTGGATCTCTGACGATCGTCAAAATAGCAGAGGCTGCCCAGAAAATCTACACACACGCGAAAATTTCTCTCTCTCTGTTTTTCCAACTCTCAGATGTTCTACAGTGCACTCCTCTCAGCTGACGAATTTAGCATCCAAAAAACAGCCTTCCAGGGCTTCTAAGAGAAGCTCTCCAATGCCCAAACCATTTGGGCCTCATAAAATGTCCAATAACAAATGGACTGGATTAATACCCCAACAATCTCCCCCTCCAGTCCAATTTGAGGAAGATCATACTCAAAGCTCATCAAAAGGACATACCTGCAAGCTTGGAACAAAATTCAAGCTTGCTTCCAGGAACTACCTTTGTCAACATATCAGCGCCATTCTTGTTGGTATGAATCTTCTTCAACTTCATTAGTTGCTCTTCAATGACATCACGCAACCAATGATACCTCACATCAATATGCTTCGTACGGGCATGATACATGCTGTTTTTGCTCAAATCCATAGCACTTTGACTATCACAAAACACAACATACTCCATTTGCTTCAAACCTAACTCTTGGAAAAAAACGCTTCAACCAAAGCATTTCTTTGCATGCTTCCACTGCTGCTATATATTCTGCCTCGGTTGTAGACAATGCTACACACTTCTGTAGCTTGGATTGCCATGAAATGGCTCCCCTGCAAATTTGAACAAGTAACCTGAGGTAGACCTTCTGTCATCAAGATCACCAGCCATGTCAGCATCTGTAAATCCCTCAAGAATAGGCTCACCACCTCCAAAACACAAACTCAATTTTGAGGTACCATGTAAATATCTCAAGATCCACTTTACAGCTTCCCAATGAACCTTGCCTGGATTAGCCAAGAATCTGCTAACCAATCCAACAGCGTGTGCTATATCCGGTCTTGTACACACCATAGCATACATCAATGAACCAACAGCAGAGGAGTAAGGAATATGTGACATACTTTCCTTCTCTTTCTCGGTAGTAGGACAACACCGCTTGCTCAACTTGAAATGACCTGCAAGTGGTGTATTAACTAGCTTGGCATTTTTCATATTGAACCTTTCAAGCACCCGTTCAATATACTTCTCTTGTGACAACCAAAGCTTACCAGCTTTTCTATCACGAACAATTTCAATGCCAAGAATTTGCTTTGCAGGACCTAAATCTTTCATATCAAAGGACTTTGACAAATCCTCTTTCAACCTACGAATCATCTCAATATCTTGTCCCACTATCAGCATATCATCAACATACAAGCAAAGGATAATGAAGTTACCTTCAGAGAACTTTCTAAAGTAAACACAAGGATCTGCAGAAGTCCGCTTGTATCCATTAGTACTCATAAAGGAATCAAACTTGCGGTACCATTGCCTTGGTGCCTGCTTGAGTCCATAGAGACTCTTTTTCAACTTACAAACAAAATTCCCCTTACCTTTGACTCCAAATCCTTCCGGCTGCTCCATGTAAATCTCCTCATTCAAATCACCATGTAAAAAAGCAGTTTTTACATCAAGTTGTTCAAGTTCAAGATCCAAACTGGCAGCTAGTCCCAAAATTATACGAATGGAAGTCATCTTCACCACTGGTGCAAAAATCTCATCAAAGTCGATGCCTTTCTTCTAGTGGCATCCCTTCACCACTAGTCTTGCCTTCCGCCTCACTAGCTTGTGGCCATCTTTCTTGTTCTTAAACAACCACCTGTTCTTCAAGACTTTCTTCCCTGTTGGATGCTTCACCAAGTCATAGGTTTCATTCTTCTTTAAAGAATTCATCTCTTCTTGCATAGCCTTGAGCCAATGGTCTTTGTCTGGATGTGACAACACCTCTTGTAAGCTCTCAGGCTCCCCCTCATCTGTGATTAGGATATACTCTGAACTGGGATAAAGTCTTGAAGGTTGTCGAACTCGGTTTGACTTTCTAAGTGTTTGCTCTTCCACCTGTGGGCTGAATTGCTCCCCCTGATTAGAAACTCTCCATGTTCAACATCTATATCTTCATTTTCAGGTTATGGTACAACAACTTCTGGTTGTACCTCTTCAATATGGTCATGTTCATGAATGGTGTCATGACCATCCTCGGGAGCATCACCTGTTTGTTGATCATCTGGAACAGAAATAGGAGACATATCAATAGCATCATGTGAGAAATCAGTAGAATAAGACTTACCAGCACCTAAGAGATAAAAACCCATCTCGTGCTCATAAAAGACAACATCTCTACTCCTCACAACTTTTTGCTTTGCTGGATCATAAAGCCTGTAACCAAACTCTTCATCACCATATCCAACAAACACACAAGGAGAAGTCTTGAAATCAAGCTTCAATCTCTGTTCCTTCGGCACATGCATGAAAGCCTTGCATCCAAACACCCTCAAATGAGAATAAGAAGGATCTTTCTCGAACCAAACCCTCTCAGGAATCTCAAACTCCAAAGGAACTGATGGTGCTCTATTTATCAAGTACACAGCGGTTCCAACTGCTTCTCCCCAAAACGACTTAGGAAGATTGGACATCCTAAGCATACATCTCACTTTTTCAACAATAGTTCTGTTCATCCTCTCGGCAACACCATTGTGTTGTGGAATACCAGGTTCTGTTCTTTCATGCTGAATATCATATCTTGAGCAATATGCTTTAAACTCATTTGAAGTGTATTCACCTCCATTATCAGTTCGGAGACGCTTCAATTTGCAATCTGACCCCCTTTCCACCATGGCATGAAACTTCTGAAAGATACCAAACACCTCGCTTTTGTTCTTCATCATATAAACCCAAGTTCTCCGAGTAGCATCATCAACAAAAGTAACAAAGTATTTGTTACCACCAAGTGATTCCACCTCTATGGGACCACACACATCAGAGTAAACCAACTCTAGCTTCACTTGCTTTCTTATGGATCTCCTCGGAAAAGAAACTCTATGTTGCTTTCTTGCTAAACAATGATCACAAGGCTCGAGAGAAATGGTAACATCAGCAAGAATAAGAGACTTACCAGCCAACAACTTTATACCCTTCTCACTGACATGTCCTAATCTTCGGTGCCATAAGTTAGGTGAAGTTTTCTCCTCAACAGCATTCAACTCACTAGTACACACTTTCAAGTGTGTCTTATACAAGGTGCAGCAGAGCTTGCCACGAGCAACAGTCAAGGAACCCTTAGACAATTTCTATTTACCCACACCAAAAGTGTGCTTGTAACCCTCTTGATCAAGTACATTAGCAAACAATAAATTGAGGCGTGTGGCGAACATCTCTCAATGTCAAATAGCACCCAACACTGGTTTGGACTCGAATATCTCCAATTCCAACAATACTTGCCGAACTCTGGTTTCCCATCTTCACACTACCAAAATCTCCATCTCGGTAGTCAATAAAGTACTCCTTAACAGGAACACAATGATACGAAGCCCCAGTATCAACAAGCCATTCAGAATCAGAATTGTCAACATGACAACAATCCTAGTAGTACAAATCAAAGAAACAGAATCATCTGAAGTAGAAGCTGTCGCAGCTGTATTTTTGTCCTCACCCTCTTTGTGATGATCATTTTTCTTCTGTCGCTGATCTCTTTTCAACTTATAGAAAAATTTTTGAATATGGCCAGGCTTGCTACAATAGTGACATATCGTGGGTTCTCTCCCATCTTTGGACTTGGATCTGTACTTTGACTTGCCACGCCCCTTGGGACATCTACTCTTGCTTCTTCCTCTATTCTCTACCACAAGTGCCTGTGAAATATCAACACTCATCTCCTTTCTTCTAAGCTCTTCATTGAACATGCTCTCTTTAATGACATCCAATGAAAGCGTACCATCTGGAGCTGAGTTGCTGATGGACACAACCAAGGTTTCCCAACTGTCCGGCAGAGAACTCAATAGGAATAAAGCCTGCAACTCATCATCAAGAATAATCTTCATCACAGTCAACTTGTTAATGATATCTTGAAAGTCACTTAGATGCTCAGAAACTGACTTCCCTGGCTTCAACTTGAGATTAACAAGTCTCTTAATCAATGAGGCCTTGTTGTGAGCAGTCTTTCTTTCATAAAGACCCTCTAATTTTCTCCACAACTCAAGTGGCTCAGTCTCTTGGGACACATGATTGAATATGCTAATGTCAATCCACTGTCTAATTGTTCCCAAGGTCTTTCTCTTTAGCTTTTCCCATTCTTTATCCGACATCTTCTCTGGATAGTGGGCGTGTCATCTTTCTTGGTTTCATCCACATCAATTGGGTCAAACAAATCTTTACAGTATAGCAAATCTTCCATCATCGGACGCCAAATGGAATAATTGGTTGATGCCAATTTAACCATAGAATGATTTCCAGATTCCATATCTACGGTTTAACCAAACTCTCTGATACCAGTTGTAGGGGAGAAACAACAAGTAGGATACAACACCTACAAAGGATCAACTTCAAGACAACCAACCAAAATGCTCTACCAATTCACCACAATTGATTCACCAAGCAAATATCAATCACACACCAATACCTCAAGCAAATTATCCAAGATAAAGCTTCAAACAACACAAGAGATTTATACGTGGAAAAACCCCTTCAATGTGAAGGATAAAAACCACGGGACTTGTAAGGAGTCCACCCTTCTTCTTCTCTTATTATGAAAATTGAGGGTAAAAACACCCAAATCAGTCTACAAAGATGTTACAGCCCACCAACAATAACATACATAAGAGACAACAATTGAGAGAGAACAAAAATGCAGAAATGTCACCAAAATCGCAGCTGACACCAGCAGCGATTAAAAATGATCCAGAGCTATGATCGAAATTCTGAACGGTCAGAAGGTATCCCTGTGTGTTCCAAAGAAGCTGTCCAAATTTCAGCAAAATCCAACGGTTGGATCTCCGGCGATTGTCAAAATAGCAGAGGCTGCCCAGAAAATCTGCACACACGCGAAAATTTCTCTCTCTGTTTTTCCAACTCTCAGATGTTCTACAGTGCACTCCTCTCAGCTGACAAATTTAGCATCCAAAAACAGCCTTCCAGGGCTTCTAAGAGAAGCTCTCCAATGCCCAAACCATTTGGGCCTCATAAAATGTCCAATAACAAATGAACTGGACTAATATCTCAACACTTCATTCATGCATCCAAGTTCTCTTCCGTCAGTCAAAAGCACATAAGTGATATGATCATATCGAGTAGAATGTCTAGTAACTTTGGTAGTCTATCTGACAGGAGGAAGTGGAACTTCATATGATTCCTCTAGAAAAGTTGCTACTACTAGCGCTTCAATATCAGTAATGCCATCATCATAGATCTCAACATTAGCTGTATCTTGCTGCATGTCATTCTGAAGTAGCTCCTCAACAATAATAGGCTCATAACGTGTGATACCATCATCTAGGTCAACAATATCTCATGCATCTGTGACCCTGGCATCTGAACCTCCTTAATATCCTCAATAGTTTGATCTTCACAAAATAACACATCTCTGCTTCTAACAAGCTTCTTCTAAACTGGATCATACAACTTGTATCGAAAGTCATGTGGTCATACCCTAAAAAGATACACTATCTAGTATTTACTTCGAGTTTAGACTGTTCATCCTTAGAAACATGAACAAAAGCTTTACAACCAAAGACTCTCAGATGATCATAGGAGGACTTCTCGCCTGACCGAACACTTTCTTGAACATCTCCATCTAAAGCAAATGTAGGATATAAATAGATCACATACACAGTTGTATTTAAATCTTCACCCCAGAAACTCCGTGACAACTTAGCCTTAGAAAGAAAACAACGAATCTTCTCAACTACTGTTAAGTTCATCCTTTCTACCAAACTATTCAACTTAGGAGTTTTGGGAGGATTCTTTTGATTACTAATACCCTACTGTTTGCGATAATGATCGAGTGACGCATAGTACTCACCACCATTTTTTATCTGGATGCTCTTGGCTTTATTCTCTGTCTGTATCTCAACGAAGGCTTGAAGCTCCTTAAATTTATCAAGAAGTAGATCCTTAGTCTTAATAGCACAGACCTAATATTTTCTGGAAAAGTCATCAATGAAATTCACAAAATAAGATGCATCATCAAGTGATTGTACCTCTAAAGGACCACACACATCAGAATGGATCAACTCCAACGAAGCCTAATTTTCTATGAAGATCACTCTTGAAATATACATTGTTTTACTTTCCTGTCATTCAATGATCACACTTGTCTAACTTTATAGTACCAAGTCATGGATTGCCTTATTTCTGACAAAGCAATTATATCCATTTTCATTGAAATGACTAAGAGTGACATGCACTGCATTGACACTGTCAAAAATAGAAGCCTGCATCACATAAAGATTAGAACACTTATTTTCACGAGCCACAATCAACGAATCGATGGAGTGCTTCCACTCCCCACTAGTAAAACTATTTCAGAAACCATCATCATCAAGTCTGCCAACTAAAATCAAATTCAAGCATATATCTGGTACATATCTGACATCTTTAAGAATCAATTGAGTTCCATTACTAGACTTCAAGCATATATTAGCCAAGCCAATGACATTTCAGAAGCCATCATTGCTATTTGGATGTGATGTAAAGTAAAGTACCAGTGTCAACTACCCAATCAGTGTCATGAGATGAATAATTAATTACATCCTCATAAACAACAATAAGGTTTCCTAAAGTAGTAGTAGCAATACAATCACCGTTTTTATTATCCTTAGTGTCTGAATTATTGCCTTTTCTTTGATCATTCTTCCATTTGAAATAAATGACTCACTAAATTGGCCGCGCTTCTTATATTATGAATTAGTAGTTGATCGACACATCTTGATGCAATTTTCATTATGAGTTATTAGGAAACAACCTCTGTGTGTTTCTAACACAAGGGTTATGTTTGCGTGCATCCGATCCCCTTATACCTCGCCATAGATGGCTGCCTATAGAGTCATTTGACTTGAACATCTATACATCCTTGTGTTATTTACTCTTTTGCAAAGTTTTATTCTTGTTAAGAACACACTCAAGTATTGGTTGCACTCAAAAACGAAAAATATCCAAGAAAATATCCATACTTGGTGAACACACTATTCAACCCCCTTCTAGTGTGTTCTAAGGGACCTAACAAATTGGTATCAGAGCCTAATCTTGAGTATTTGAGTTCTATTTCAAGTATCCATGTCAAAGTTCCAATGTTTGATCCTCTAAACTACCCACTATGGAAGTCCAACATGGAAACATACTTACATTCTTGTGGGTATCGTATTTGGAGAGAAGTATCAAAAAGTTTCATTATTCTTTTTGATGTTGATGATCCTACTCCTGAAGAGGAGTTATAGTTTGCCATAAATAGCAACGCTCTTGCTATTTTAAATAGCTCTCTTAATCCAAACAAGAGAGCTCAAATACAAGGAGTACAATCTGAACATGAAGCTTGGACAAAGTTGGAGATGATCCATGAAGGAACATCTCAAGTGAGAAAGGCCAAAAGGAGAAAACTTATAAAACAGTTTTACAATTTCAATGTCCCCAAAGGAGAGAAGATAGAGGAATCTATCCAAAGGTATACCAAGCTTGTCAACTTACTCAATGCGGATGGCAAGAAGATTGAACAAGAGGATATCAATCACTGCTTCCTAAATAGTTTAGGAAGAGAATGGAACGCGAAAGTAACGGTTATTGAGGATTCCAAAGACTTGGAGACCATAACTTTGGACGAACTCTACGGGATTCTCATCACTTATGAGATTCATCTTGATGCGCAAGAGAAGAACGACCCTATCTGCAACTCAACTAAAACTCTTGCATGCAAGTCGAATGACTCAGACGATGAAGTCGGACTTCTTGTTAGAAGATTCTAACGTTTTGCTAGAAAGAATGAGGATGAAGATAAAAGGTTCATCAAGGAGAAATTCTCCAAAGACAAGGTGAAGGACCAAGACAACAAATGCTACAAGTGTGGGAAGTTTGGTCATTTCATGAAAGATTGTCGGGTGAAGGAGCCGCAACTCAAAGACAAGAAGGCCATCTACCAAAGGAACAAGGCCTTACATGCGGAAGTAACCCATTGGGAGAGCATTCTTTCTGGGTCCGAGAGCGACAATGGCGACAATGATGATCTTTCTCTCACGGGTGTTGTTCATGATGATCTCGATAAGGAGTTCTTTGCACTCATGGCCATTGATGACGACATGCAGGTATGCAATATTTCATCTCACTATATATTAATTGATGAAAGAGATGATTTAGTGCAAGAAAATGATTTTTTAGATTTAAAATATAAACGTGTCAAGAAGAAGTTTAGAGCATGTTTAAATAAGTACAATGACACGTTAGAAAATCACATTGCATTACAACTTGAGCATGATATATTATTGACCATGCATGTGATTGCACTACAAGAGAAACATGATTTGATGAAAACATGTGCTCAAACCCTTGATGATAAGAAAAATGACTCAAGGGTAAGTGCTACAAAAATAGAGGTGGTTAAGGATGCATCTAGGCCAATCACGAAAGCTAAAATCAAGCCTAGCGCTATGTATGCATCAAAGAAGGGAAAACCAAAGGAACAAGCACAAGTTGTCAAGGAGTCTAAAACCTCCTTGAAGAAACAACGACACATGCCTAAGGGAAAGGCAAACACACTAAAGTGTCTCAACCTTTGGTTCAAGTCGTGAAACAAAAACTTTCTTTGATTTCAAAGAAGGTTGTTCCTAAAAAGGAATCACAAAATGTGCCAACGCACAAGCATGCACAATCTCACAAACATACTCCTACATGTTATTATTGCAATAGGAAAGGTCATGTAGAAAGAGTATGTAGAGCTAAAAATAATAAGAGTCTTGTGTGGGTGCCGAAAGGCGAAATGAAGGTAACTAACCTTCAAGGACCCAAAACAAAAAGTGTAACAATATCATATGGTCCATTTGTAGGCCCTAGCACTCAATGGAGAAAGCAAAGACAAGAAGGTCAAATGGGTCGTGGACAATGGGTGTTCCAACCATATGACGGGAGACAAAAGTCTCTTCCATAGACTCACTATGCAAGATGGAGGGGTTCTCCACTTTGAAGGTAGCAAAGGCCAAATCAAAGGACATGGTATTGTGGGTAGCAATTCCTTCTCTCTTAGTGATGTCTTATATGTTGTAGGACTTAAGTTTAACTTGATAAGTGTCAGTCAACTATGTGATGCTAATTATGAGGTAACGTTTTTGAAAACAAAGTGTGTTGTGAAAAAGGGTAATGCTATCTTATTTGATGCTTTGCATTTCAAAAATATTTACAAACTTACCATTAATGATTTGGTTTCTCAAAATGTATCTTGTCTAGTTGCTAAAAATGATTTGACACAACTATGGCATAAACGTCTCGGACATGTATGTTTCAAAACATTTAAATTTATTTGCGAAAACAATAAAGTCCGAGGCCTTCCAAAAATGAGTTTCGAAAACCATGACTTATGCGACACTTGTCAAAAGGCAAAGCTTGTGAAAACAAGCTTTAAACCAAAGACAAATATATCCACCTCCAAACCCTTACAATTGCTTCATATGGATTTGTATGGGGATGTTGGAACAAAAAATTTAGGTGGTAAACATTATACCTTCGTGGTAGTAGATGACTACACTCGTTATACATGGGTGATGTTTCTTGCTAAGAAAAATGATGCATGTAGTGAGTTTATGAATTTAAGTAGATGATTGGAAAATCACGTGGGTGATTCTATTAAAATCATTCGTAGTGATCGCGGTGGTGAGTTAGATGGTGATTTCGAAAGGTTTTGTGAATCCAAAGGATACTCACATGACCTTTCGGCACCTAGAACTCTACAACAAAATGGTGTGGCCGAACGAAAGAATAGAACTCTATAAGAAATGTGTAGAGCAATGTTAAATGAGTTCGGCTTACCCAAATATTTTTAGGCTGAAGAGGTAAATGCTGCTTGCCATGTGATCAATCGTGTATACTTGAGACCATACCTAAATGTGACACCTTATGAGCTTTGGAATGGTAGAGTTCCCGACATTGGGTATTTCAAAGTGTTTGGTTGCAAGTGTTTCATACTTAATACCAAGGACACTTTGGACAAACTTGAACTCAAAGCGGATGAATGTATCTTTTTAGGTTATGCCTAAAATAGTAAAGCATTTCGTGTTTTCAACAAAAGGAGTCAAAAGGTGGAATAATCAATCCATGTTAACTTTAATAAGTCACTTAGTGACAAACCTAAACTTAATGAGGATTGTGAAGAAATGAAGATATGACTTCTCAAGAAAAAATTCTTGAGGATATTCCTATGGTTGCTCATCAACAAGAGATTGTTGATGACCCTCTAAATGGAAACATCTTCATTGATTTGAGAGTAGAACCTATTGAAGGTACTCCTCCACCTTGTGTGCATGAACTTAGTGAGTCAAATAATAATATTTCTCATACTCATGTCGTTGATACACAAAATGTAGAAAATGCATCGCATGTTCCGAAAAATGAGATTCATTTGAACAATGAAGGTTCATCACTTCCGAAACATGATCATGAGGAAGTTGGAGGAGACGTCTCCAATCTTCCTAGATCATTTAAGCATAAAAGTTCTCACCCACACGAGTTCGTCATAGGTGATTTAAATAGGGGTATCATCACACGAAGGCAGTATAGAGAGAATGCATTTGTCTCTCTTATAGAGCCTAAAAATGTCAAAGATGCACTTCTTGATGAAAATTGCATCTTGGCTATGCAAGAAGAATTAAACCAATTTGAGAGAAGTGATGTTTGGGAGTTGGTCCCCAAACCACATGATCATCCTATTATTGGTACGAAATGGGTATTTCGTAACAAGATGGATGATCAAGGTAATGTCACTAGAAATAAGGCTAGATTAGTTGCTCAAGGATACGTCAAGAAGAAGGTATCAATTTTGATGAGACATTTGCACCCGTAGCACGGCTTGAGGCTATTAGGATGTTATTAGCATATGCTTGTTATAGAGATTTTAAACTTTACCAAATGGATGTTAAATCCGCTTTCTTGAATGGTGTTATTCAAGAAGAAGTGTATGTTGCACAACCTCCCGGGTTTGAATGTCATAATTCACCACATCATGTTTTCAAACTTAAAAAGGCTCTTTATGGCCTCAAACAAGCTCCAAGAGCTTGGTACGAGAGGTTAAGTACTTTTCTTCTTAATAACGGATTCTCACGGGGTAAAGTTGACACTATTTTGTTCATAAAAGAACAAGGTAGAAATCAATTGATAGTTCAAGTATATGTTGATGATATTATTTTTGGTGCTACTAACAATTGTCTTTGTGAGCAATTTGCTAGTCTTATGCAAGGTGAATTCGAGATGAGCATGATGGGAGAACTCAACTATTTCCTTGGATTACAAATCAAGCAAACCGAAGATGGTGTGTACGTTTTCCAAACCAAATACACAAAGGATTTGCTCAAGAAGTACAATTTTGGTGAAGGAAGGGAAGTAAACACTCCAATGAGCACAAGTGCTAAGCTTGACAAGGACGAGAAAGGAAAGCATGTCGAGGTAACCTTGTATCGTGGAATTATAGGTAGTCTACTTTATTTAACGGCTAGTAGACCCAATATTTTACATCCAGTGTGCTTATGTGCTAGATTTCAAAGTCATCCTAGGGATATGCATCTAGTTGCGGTAAAACGCATCCTTAGATACCTTAGATGTACTTTGAAATTTGGGTTATTTTATCCTAAAAATACATGTTTTGATTTAAGAGGATATTGTGACTCCGAGTTTTGTTAATAGGAAGAGCACCTCCGGAACTTGTCAGTTTCTTGGAGATTGTCTTGTTTCTTGGTTTTCTAAGAAACAAAACAGTGTGTCTCTCTCTACGTCGGAATCCAAATATGTGTCGGCCGCCTCTTGTTGTGCACAATTATGATGGATGACAAACACTTTGAATGATTATAACATTCACTTCTCCAAAGTGCCTATTTTGTGTGATAACACGTCTGCTATCAATATTGCACAAAATCTCGTCCAACATAGTCGGACTAAGCACATTGAAGTGAGGTATCATTTCATCTGTGACTGTGTACAAAAGAACTTGGTTAGTGTGGAATTTGTTCCTACACGAGACCAATTAGCAGACATATTCACGAAACCTTTTACCTAGTGATGTATTTGCAACTATAAGAAGTAGGTTAGGATTGCTCAACATGGGTTGATAATAACCCATCTTGAGTTTTGAGCAAGAAAATTTTCAAAATTTTCAAGGTCAGTATACATAAGGCGCTTCATCACAGTTACTTCAGGCGTTCGATGTCACATCAAGCGCCTGATGTTAAGGATGTCACTCGTTCGAAGTGACATCAGGCGCTCTATGTCCCTCATCACAAGCGTGCGAAGTTGGATTAAGCGCTTCATCAAAATGAGTTCACTTGTTCGAAGTGACATTAAGCGCTTAATCTACTTGTCCACAACCGTTCGAAGTGACTTCAGGCGCTTCATCTCTGTTTATGAAGTCGTTCGAAGTCACATTAGGCGCCTAAACCCTAAATCTTCATTGTCATTTCCGCCGTTTCTTCAGTTTTTCGCGCCAATCAAGAGTCATCAATTCCTGCCGTGATTCCCTCCTCCCTTTTTCTTCCCACGTCTCTTCATCTTCTCCATTTCCTAACCTTTTCATCTTCCTAAAACTCCTCATCCTCTTCCACTACTCCAACATTTACTCCCACTCCTCCATTACCCTCTCACCATTAACATCTTCCCTCCTCTCCCTTTAAAAACCATCATTATTCTCACTACATCTCACTCCATCCACTATTTTAACCAAGTTTTTCTCTTCTCCAACCTTCAAACAACCTTCTCTTATGGCATCTGCAGGACCCTCTAAACGTCCCCGCAGCCACAAGCGCAAGCAAACTGCTGGGCTTGCGGAACCACAAGAAATCAAGACCATTCGTGAAGGGCTCACCAAGGAAAACTTTCCTTGGTTAAAGAAATTTGATTCTAACATCAAAGAATCACCTCGTCATGCTAATAAGGGAGTGCATCTGTCAATGTACTCAAATCTGCTCTTTGAAGAATGGGACACAAACAATCGTCCTATCATCCCACTCAAATTGCTTCATCTCAGTGATCTACCTGAGACTGGCAATGCCTTCCAGATCATTCCCTTGCTGGAACATCAAGGATGGACCTCTCTCTGGTCCAGATTTGATATGCAAAAATTTTCTTGTGAACACACCAAGTTGTTCTATGCCAACATGTGGGTAACCCCACAATCTGAGTCTCAACTATTTTCCCTGCACACTATTGTTGAAGGTACTCCTCTCAGCTTTACTATACCTGAAATATGTGAAGTTCTGAGAATCAGAAATGAGGGGCTGAGTGACTTCTCAGTTTTTAACTGGAGTAGCAAATACGGCGTCCGTGAGTAGGACGTTAAATTTGATCTAGGGTATTTCCCCTCTAAGAAGACTCAGAATATGCCCTTGGTGGACCGCATTTTGCTGGCTGTGGTCACCTATTGCGTAAACGGTAAGTCTACTAGAAATCCAAGTAACATGGATTTCTATGTTACTTATCGTATCAAACATGAGACCCAGTTGAATCTTGCCTGGATCTTTGTAGAAGTCATGTTTGCTGCTCTCCAGAAAGGGTCCAAAGCATTACCTTTTGCCAATATTATCACGATTCTGTTAAGGTCAAAAGGTATTGCAATTTCTGATGCTGATCTGACCCCAGTCGCTAAGACGGACTTCTACGACAACTACAACATTATTCAAGCCATTGATTCTCAAAAACGGACGGCCACTATCATTCCTGACATTGCCGATATGAAGGACCTCAAGAAGATACAAGTGGTAGCAATTCGTCTGAGTTGCTATCACGAATAGCCTCACTTGAACGGACTGTTCAACAGTTGTAGCTTTGTGATGCTGAGCAAAAAGCTCGGCATGTGCGAAATGAACTTCGCATGTTGCACCAAGTGAGGGGGAGCATAAGTTAAGGGGGAGCTAACTTTAAAAGTTATGCATTTTGTGAAATCATCAAAAAGAGGGAGAATGTTAGAACAAATAAAATTTTAATGATTTGCACAAATTTGTACTTCGAACGATGGATTAGGTGCCTCATGTGGTGTGGTTGGAAGTCAGTATACTTTGAACGCTTACATTAGGCGCTTCATGTGCCTTGGTGAAATACAGTACACTTCGAACGCCTACGTTAGGCGCTTCATGTGAAGTGTCTGGACGCCCAAACACTTCGAACGCCTACATTAGGCGCTTCATGTGTTCTGAGAAAAAGGCAGTACACTTTGAACGCCTACATTAGGCGCTTTATGTGTACCACCAAGTCAAAAGTACTTTTCCCTCCAAAATGGGCACGTACATCAGGTCCTTTCTGAGAAATGTCAGAACTAGTTCGAACAAGCATGAAAGCTGACATTAGGCGCTTCATGTGACTTCGAACGCCTTCAATTGCCCATATAAGGCGCTCTATGTGACTTCAAACGCCTGTTCAATTTCACATAAAGCGCTCCAAGTCACTTTGAACGCCTGTTCATTAAACACATTAGGCGCTTCATGTGACCAACGTTATAAAAGTCTTATGCTTCACTTTCTAACATCATTTGACTCTTTGTATCCTCCTCTTTTAGTGTTATTTTCACAGGTCCTCTCTCATTCCTGAAGAAGTCAGGTTTCCTCTTTTAGCTTCCATTTTGAAACTTCTCCAAAAATATTGCTACAAGCCAAGAGGAGATCTCCAATGAAAAGGACACACCAACACAAGATGTCAAAACCCATTATTGGCTCTGCAAGGGCTTCAGAATGATAAAACAAGGGTTTCTTCTATTTCTTCACTTTCTACACTTTCAATCTTTCAAGTTTTCTCTTAAAGCTCAAGCTCTCAAGATAGTTGTAAACTTTGTATATTTTTGCTTTATTGTTGAGAGTGATTATTGTAAGAAGAAGAAGAATCTTCTTCTTGGTGAGTAAAGATTGTGAGAGGTGAAGTAGATTGTTGGTCAAGGAGTAAGGGTGCTTCTTGTTTAAGATTTCTAGACCTTGGAGGGTTAGTTGATAGTGTTGTCGTGCACTATACTTCCTATAAGATTTCTTTGAGGGCAAAGAAGATCTTTGGAGGCTAGACTTCAAGGGGTTAGATTTCTTGGTTGTGGTCTAGGCGTGTAGCCTAGTTTTGCTGTTTGGATTTTTCATTTCTTTGATTGTTGTCTCCCCATTGAAATAACAATCCCCATTTCAAAATTCTTGTGAAAAATCAAGAAGGTAGAGGAGTAGAGTGATTTGACTTGAACCTCTATACATCCTTGTGTTCTTTACTCTTTTGCAAAGTTTTATTCTTGTTAAGAACACACCCAAGTATTGGCTGGATTCAAAAACGAAAAATATCCAAGAAAATATCCATACTTGGTGAACACACTATTCAACCCCCTTCTAGTGTGTTCTAAGGGACCTAACACATATGATATAAGCCCACACTTGTTGGTGTTCGAAATTCCAGTCATCATCATATTTAGACCCAGTCTTAGAACCAACTATTGGTAAATGAAAACTTTTGGGAAACAGCAAAACTTTATTTTACCACTCATGTTGTGATAATTTTCTATTTCTAATAGAGTCAAAGACACTCTCTTCTTTGACTTTGAAATATGATGCAATACAGCTAAATGACTCACTGAATTGGTTGTATTCTTATATTGTGAAGTAGCAGTTGATCGACACATCTTGACGCAATTTTCGTTATAGGTTACCGGAAAACAACCTCTGCGTGTTTCGAACACATGAGAATGGTTGCGTATATCCGATTTTTCCTATACCCCGCTATAGACGGGAGCCTATAAGACAATGAGGTAATGTTGTTGTTGATAATTTTTCCATTCAAACAAATCATCCTGCTAACATTTGGTTCCATATTTCAAGCAAGCAAATCACCAAGCAACGGTTATGGCTCTCATAGCACTGTTGTTAGGGAGAAACCACAGCTTCTCTAAATAATTCAATCGTAAACTCAAAGTAGACCAAAATATACACGACAAAAGTCTCTCAAGCTCACAAGAAAACATAGGACCTTGAAATCAATAGTATCAACTCACAAATGGTAGAAAAAATAATATGCAAAATCTAATCACAACCAAGGCAATGCATAAAATGAAAGAAACCAAAAGCAAATGCAATGTACCATAATTTTTTCGTGAAAAACCTCTTCAAATCGAAGAGGAAAAACTATGGGACCTTTTGATTCACTTGAAAACTCTATTAATCAACAAGAAATAAGTACAAGACAGTCTCAAACATCACGTAAGATGTAAATATAGCCACAAGAAGTATTAAACTTCAACAAAGATACAAACAAGATGAGAATAGATTGAAATCACCATGAATTACAGCTATGATCCGTTCAAATTTTCCAATGATCGGACCATCAAAAACCAATCTCCATCGTTCATAGCCTAGAACCATCTCTTGAAAACCTATAATCCAATTTTTAGCAAGATCCGACCATGAATGGATTCCCGATCGAGATTTTGGTGCAGCTAATCAGCCATAAAATGTATTGTCAAAAATCTGTTGGGATTAATTCGAGATACTTGTAATGCGCATCACGTTGATAAAGTTCATATGAATTAATCATAAGGTGTTCGTTATGTATGATAATATTATATGTCACATATGTCACGTAATAATATTAATTATTGCGTAAAACATCCACACGTTAAGTGATCATCGGGTATGTTCGTGGATGTATAGTGTGGTCTAAAATGGAAACCCTGAATATGTAGACAGTCATATGGTCAGAGACCGCGATGGATGGGCTCAAAGTGCAACGACCATAAAGTGTATGACGTCTGGTCCCCGAGGGACGACAACCCACATGTGGCTAGTAGATAATTGTTGGTACAATAATTAAATATTAAATAATATTTAGTAATATTTATTATTAAATATTAGATAATATTTGATAATGGATAAAGATAACTTGATGATAGTATCAAGTATATCCCAGGTATCTGGGATAAAGGAATCTCTATCCATAAAGGAATATGCCCATCAGGATTTCTATTGGATAATATTTGATAATGAACAAAGATAACTTGATGATAGTATCAAGTATATCCCAGGTATCTGGGATAAAGAAATCTCTATCCATAAAGGAATATGCACATCATGATTCCCCTATTCTTCCTCTATATAAAGGAGGAGGCCTTCACCTCCTCATACATCAAGAAGAAATCGGCCATAGAGAGAAAAATGGGAGGGTGTGCCAACCTTGTTCTATAAAACCCACACTGTCTAGCCTCTCCATCGGGTAAATCAGTGAATTACTGATTCCGTTCAAGGGGTGTATTAGCAATTGGTAGGAGGTCATGAATCCTTGGATCACACCAGATTCATCATCAGCCGGAGCAGTTGCAGCGTACGTGTTCAGATTAACAAGAGTAATGGAGCAATGTATATTTTTTTGCATTTTGTTACTTTGTCCATTGATTCAATTAAACGGTCTTATTCAGGGGGTATATTAAATTAAACCCAAGAAGTGGTATCGGAGCAGGCCTAATCGAATCAATTTCGTTAATCTGTTCATGCTGAAAAATGGAAAATTTTCGGGTCAAAAACGTTTTTCTAGAAAAAATTTTGGTAAAGAAAGTTTATGTTTTGATTTTTAAAATAAAGTAACCTTCAGTTTTTGGCAAAAAAAGGCCAGCGCCTCAGCCGCGTCTGGAAGGTCTCAAGTTCGCCCCCCATTTGAGAAAAGTTTGGCAAATTTCTGAAATTTCGGTTTCTATATAATATAAAATTATTACGTGCCTATTAATAATAAAAAAAGGTTGCTGGCCTACTGGCCAGCGCCTGGGATAGCAATATGGAGGTCACGGGATCGAGATCCTCTGCATGCAGCTTTTGTTTTTTTTTCCAGCGGGTCAGCAGCTGAGGTAATGGGCCCGGATCCCAGTCTTAAAAAAATTGTGAATTCTGGATTTAGTGTGCGCTGGGCGGGTCTAATCCGACCCGGCCAACTCGGTTCAGAAGGGCTTCGGCCCAATTCAGTCACAAATTAAAAAATTAGACCCGGCCAACTCGGTTCAGAAGGGCTTCGGCCCAATTCAGTCACAAATTGAAAAAAAGAAAAGATCACAACAGGCGTACGGGTTTTAACCCGACCCCACCCTGCCCTAACCCCAATTCCTTTTGTTTTTCAGTTTTTTAATTGGTTTATTATTATTATTTTGGATAAAGTAAATAATAATAATAATAATTATTATTATTATTTAAAGTTTTTTTTAAGAAAAATAGTAATAATAATAAATTGTTATTATTGTTATTATTTTAAAGTTTTATTTTAAAGAAAATAATAATAATAATGATGATAATTTAATTATTATTGTTATTATTATTAAGGAAAATAGTAATAATAATAAGTAATTATTATCATTATCATTATTATTATTATTATTATTATTTAAATTTCCTTTTTAAAGGAAAAATAAAGTAAATAATAATGATAATAATTCCATTATTATTGTTATTATTTAAAGTTTTTTAAGGAAAATAGTAATAATAATAATGAATTCTTGTTATTATTATTATTATTATTTTAAAGAAATCCAAAATAATAATAATCAAGTGTTAAGTTTAATTTTCTGATTATTGCATTATTTGTTTATATGCATGTAGTTATTTGTTTATTTATTTATTTATGCCTTATGTTTATGCATGTTAATAAATAAATAAAATAAAGTTAAAGAACTTAACCTAATAAGGATCCGAATCTTGCTTGACCTGGTTTGACCGAGTTCAACCAAGTTAATTCGAAGGGTTAAGTTGAGTGAATCAACCAACACTTATCCATCAATACGGTTTATACTCGTGATAGATGACTCATTGAGTTGTGATAAAAACACCGTACACATAGTTTTGTCTAAGAGAGCCGGTTCTTAAGCGAGACCATTGTGACTCCACCGATAGCCTTGAAATTATGTGGAATGGTAATACACCCTTATGGCAAGTGGGTATTACTGAATCGATTCATTTCACACTCAATGTAACCCATCATAAGGTTATATCACCTGTTAAATTGATTGATAAAGATATTGTTTTCTTAAACCATAGGGAGAACCAAGCTTGGTTCAAGCTGGTTCTTGTTTGAGTCGTAAAGGGAATCAAGCTGGTTCGAATTAGTTTAAGTAAAACAAAACGGATGTTAGGTTTAAGTATGCAAGGTACGTGCAAAAGGGTCAGTCAGGAAACTGCGGATCATTTAGAATCATAAAGTTACGCGACTTAGTAAATGTAGGGCTTTAATATGATCCCCTTAAAGTGTGAGAATCATATCACTGCCACTATATTTGTTATGATCGTGAAGGGCACGTATGTGTTGGAAGCAATTATTTACAGGCCCAAAGGAAGGTGTGATAGTCGAAACACATATGAGTATGGTAGTGGACCCAAATGGGCCCGGAGGCATAGCTTTAAATGCATTGATTAACTCATGAGTCCAAAGGAAGGTGGTTAACCCGTGCTTGGAGACTCACATTGACCACTATGTCCAAATGTTGGAAGGTATTGGGATGACTCCAAAGAGCCCTAATGCTGAAAGACAATTGGTAGATGGAATTAAGGTTCTATTTTGATATTCGGTTATTACGCAGTTTAAAGATTACACGTGTTGTGTATTTAAGTTCGTTTCTTGTTTGCTTTTCAGCAATAACTCTAACGTTAAGGATATTCCTACATTGAACGGTTCAAACTATAAGCAATGGAAAGATCAACTTGAGATCTTTCTGGGGATTGCTGATCTAGACACTGCGTTGCAGATAGATCGTCCATCTGTGCTAAACGGAAGTATCAGCGAGGAAAAATCTCACATGACACGCTGGCTATGTTCAAATCGCATGTGTCTAATGATCATGCAAAAGACTATCCACAAATGCTTCAGGGGACACGTTTCTGAATCCACGACGGCTAAAGAATTTTTAGCTGATCTCGAGCAAAGATATGTAAAGAATGAGAAAGCCGAGGCAGGAAATCTCTTATGTTGGACCGTACACCTGCAATAAATACCACTAGGGGGGGTGAATAGTGGTTAGCAGAAATTACACTACTACCATTGATTAACATCCCCTTTGAAAACAGAATCTGAGACCACCTCAGATTCAGAACCCGTATTTGCAAAATTCAAAATTATGTGTACACAACTCCAAAAATAATAAAAATTTCCAAAACTTAATTTCCATTTCTGGACAATTTGCTGTCCTAAAATCAGATAAAAAAGATCGTTTGACTCTTCAAAAAAAATAAAAAGATTCAAATGGTCAATCTGGACAAAACTAGACAGAATGTTGCTGAAATTGGAAAACATGTTTCTCTTTGAATACTCAACCAAAAAGGTTGATCATTATGTAAAAACACTCCTTGGGATGTCTGGTTTATGTTTCTAAAAGACCCTGACCTTAAACAGTTCTTGGTTAAAACAGAATTCAAGTTTTCTCAAAACTGGTCAGATTGCAGCCAGATTGGAGCAATTATCTTGCAATGACTGAAAGATTAACTTTACCTTGCTCAAATCAAATGATTCTTATTGAAAATGAAAGCTAACAGTCTGAAGTATAACTCCACCGAAAATCATGAATTTTTAAAGTGTTTAGCTATTTTTACAAAATGTGCGAAGTTGTGTTAAAACTGGAGTGAAAAACGGGCAGAAAATAGAAATGTAGAAGCAAGACAAAAACGCCGAGAATTTATCGTGGTTTGGTCAATGTGACCTACTCCAGTCCCAAGGAACACATTTTCTTGGATTTCACTATGGTATGAACCAAATTACAACAAGAACCAAGCTTAATCCTTGGGTTAAACACCAATTCTATTCAAGACTTGGATGAACACCTTCTATGCAACTCTTGGTTGCAACACCTCTATCACTTATTGATGTTATAGATTTGGCTAATCAATCTTACAAATGAGACACAAGAGGCTTGAAGCTCTATAAAAAATACAACAAGAACACATTGGCTACAAAGAATGAAACAAGAATGTAGAGAAGAAGATAATAGATAGACAATTCAACTATTGCTTTCAAGTATGCTTCAAGTGTATTCTTCTCCTTCACCTTTGCCTCCTATTGATAGTGTGAGTTGAGCCTAGTAGATAAGAACTCTAATGTGTCACTATCTTCATCATCAATGCTTAAGTGTCTTCACATCATTGGTTGGCCACCTTGTACACATGACAAAATGAAGCAACATAATTGGTCCACCTTGAAAATTCAGCATGGCCGATATTTTCAACTACATTTTGTCTTGAAAATGTTGATAATAATGTAGTAGGATAAAATGGCATAACATCTCCACTATCCCCTCAACTTTTTGCCATGAGAATTGGCATGTGGGAGCTAAAAAAATTCAAATAAAAATCTGCACCAAAACAGCCAAAGTAGCCGTTGGCTACCATTCAAATTCTCCAAGTTGGCAAGTTTGCCAACTAGCTTGTTTTTGATTGGTCCACTTGTCACCAAGCTATAAAATAAGTACACCATCATTTTCACCTGTTAATACACGTTTGGGGGCTTGCATATATGTATATCAACTTAGATTTTTGAAGAAGAAATCAACAAATAATAGTTGACAAGATTATGTCAACATATAACACCAAAATTCCTACTATTTCTTCTGGTATGTAGTGATCATTTTCACACGTTGAACATCTTTAAATTCTCTTAACTATGATGATAAATATACTCCAAAAACAATAGAAGAAGGTCTTCAAGAACGAAATAGAATGTGACATCACAACCCGTCACACATCCCGCTACTGTCAATAATATCATCATTTGAGAAAAATAATATAAAACCACCATATAATCTTCAAGATAATCATAACTCAACTTTAGAATGAAGATAAGAATATACTCAAGAGATTCCTTGAGTGAAAATACCAAAAACACCCTTTAGGGGTAAAATGACCAAAATGCACCTGATGTGAGAAAAATCCAGAAATGAATATAATAACACCTTTGTCATGATAAATAAGATGAGAATAAGTCCTTGAAGTATCTCCACCATATCATGTTCCTACAAAACTCAAAATACCAATTTTGCCCTTTTTGGTAAGTTGTAGAAACTTCCAAGGCACATTAGTCACAAGTCATTTGTAATAGTCAAAAACACATAATATCCACATATATAAATCACGTACAAATGAAAACAACCATTTTATCACATTTTAGGAAAATATTTCTAAAACCTTAGACATCGATCGATCGAAGTGTCTCAGCTTCAGAGATCAATGTCTCACAGTGAGTTTCAGAGTTTGTCTCTGTCCTACATCGATCGATCGAAGTGAGAGTTCGATATATACATCGATCGATCAATGTGTCTTAAGTTTAGAGATCTATGTCTCACAGTAAGGTCTTGAATTTTCTCTGCCTTACATGGATCGATCGATGTGAGGGATTCAAGTACATCGATCGATCGAAGTGCAACAACCTGAGAGATCGATGTCATTTTTCTCATCTTTTTCAGCTTTTAATCACTTATAACACTATATGTGATATTTTTAAGTATTCACCACTTAAAATCATGACCTTGAAAATTATCCAAACATATTTCTCGATATCTTAAAGAAACTTTGCTCGAAACAGTACCGTAGAAACGGCAGCATAAGGGAGTACATCCTAAAGATGACTCACATCGCTTCTCAATTAAGAAACATGAAACTTGATGTCTCTGATGACATGCTAGTTGTCATGATTCTAAACTCCTTGACTCCAAAGTTCAAACACTTCCTAGTCAGTTATAACTACCAAAAGGAAACATGGACAGTGAATGAACTTATCGGGCATTACGTGCAAGAGGAGGAAAGGCAAAAGAATTAGGGGCATGGAGTTATGAATGCTGTCGCCACCAAGTTCGATGGTAAGAAATGCAAAGCTACAGAAACGGTTACTGTGCAAAAGGCAAGTCAAAAGGAAAAGGGGGCGTCTACTACTTACGCACCCAACAGCATGACTTGTTTCTTTTGCAATAAGGAAGGACATTTAAAGAAGAACTGTACCAGTTATATTTCTTGGCTCAAGACAAAAGGTACGTTCTTGGTTTGTTCTGAAGTTACTTTTGTTTCGGATATAGCCACTTGGTGGGTCGATACGGGAGCCACGACTCACCTATCTGTGACTATGCAGGGTTTCCTCAGCTATAGAAAACCAAGAGACGATGAAAGATACGTCTATTGGGGAAATGGCAGTGGCATAAAGGTTGAAGCAATTAGGCATTTCAGATTGCTGTTGACATTCGATTTTTATCTAGATTTGCATGACACTTTTGTGGTACCATCGTTTAAGTGGGATTTTATTTTGTTTTATCGATTGGATAAAAGTGGATTTTACGGTTATTTTGGAAATGGAAATTTCCAACTTTTTCATGCTTCTAGATTGATTGGTCACAGTATAATGTCCGAAATTGATAAAATTTATTCAATAAATGTCTCTTCAAATCAAGAAACCTTGCATGTTATAACGCGAAACGTTAAAGCAAAATTAACTCATGAGAATTCAGGATCACTTTGGCATCGACGTTTAGGACAAGTGTCCAAAAATATAATAGAACGTCTTGTCAAAACGGAAATTCTCAATGCTTTAGACTTAACTGACTTAGAGTCGTGTGTATTTTGTGCTAAAGGAAAACAAACTAAAGTCCAGAGATATGAAGCAAATCGTGCGAATAGTCAATTAGAGTTGATTCATACTGATATTAGTGGTCTATTTCATCCGGTTACTCGAAATGACCACTCTTATTTTATCATCTTTATTGATGACTATTCACGATATGGCTACATATTCTTGATTAAAGAAAAAGCGCAAGCAATAGACGTGTTCAAATCCTTTAAAGCTGAAGTTGAGTTACAACTCAACAAAAGGATTAAATCCGTCAGATCTGACCGTGGGGGTGAATACTGCGGTCGATATGATGGATCAGGAGAACAGTGTCCAGGACCATTTGCTAAATACCTAGAGGAAAACAGAGTCGTCCCTCAGTACACCATGCCTGGGTCACCAAGCATGAATGGTGTAGCTGAAAGACGAAACCATACACTTACGGATATCGTACGTAGTATGATGAGTCAAACTACAGTACCATTATTCCTCTGGGGAGAAGCGCTTAAAACTGCAGCTACATCCTCAATTGAGCACCAACTAAAGCAACGATAAGGACCCCTTAGGAGTTATGGACTAAGCGAAAGTCTAGCCTTAACCACATAAGGGTTTGGGGTTGTCAAGTAGAGGCGAAGCCTTACAAACCAAATGAAAGAAAGCTGGACACCAAAACAGTTAGTTTCTATTTCGTTGGTTACTCGGAAAAGTCATGAGGGTATAAATTCTACGATCCTACAAGTAAAGTGTTTTTCGAGACAAATTTGGTAAAGTTCTTTGAAGATACTTTGGTTCTGGGGGAATGATTTGCATCAGCATATCATCGAGTTAGATGAGGCACACTCAGATGCGACAGAAATGCGAATCGAACCATCTTTTGGGGAGACAACATCAGCGATACCTGCACCTGAGGTATCTCATCCCAGTAGTGACGCTCCACAAGAACAAGTTTATTTTCCTGAGGAAGTTACTGAAGAACCCGATGAATTGACGACTGATGCAGTTCAGGAACCTACAGTATCCCCATACCTAGCGACTATGTGGTGTATCTCCAAGAACATGAATTCGATGTTGGCATGTTGGACGATGACCCTGAAAACGTCCAACAATCATTACAATGTTGAAATTCAGAATTGTGGATAAAAGCCATGGAAGAAGAGATTAAGTCTATGCACGACAACAAGGTTTGGGAAGTCGTCTCGTTGTCTAAAGGTTCAAAACCCGTTGGTTGTAAATTGATATTTAAAACCAAACGGGATTCAAATGGCAACGTAGAACGATATAAGGCCCGACTTGTTGCTAAAGGGTTTACCCAAAAGGAGGGCATAGACTATACGGAAACCTTCTCTCATGTATCCACGAAGGATTCCTTCCGGATAATCATAGCTTTAGTGGCATACTTAGATCTTGAGCTACATCAGATGTATGCTAAGACTATAAGACCTACAAGGCACCACTAGAAGGGGGGTTGAATAGTGGGTGCGGAAAATTTAGTTTTTAAAATTATTTTAATCCAAGAACCCACTTCTGAAAACAGTTTCTGTTTTCAGGACCTGTTTTGCAACATTTTAAAAACTAGGTTACAGGTCTTGAAAAATTCTAAAATTTGGAGAGATCTTAGTCTCAGATTTTCTGAGTATCTCCTAAAAATTTTAGATCAAAATTCAACCTTTAACCCTTTTAAAAATCGTTGGTGGTCAGATTGCGCAAATCTGCCAAAAACGGTAGTCTGACTTGAAAAATTTATGCCGATTAAACCGTGGTTCTAAATGGTCTGAAAAATTAATGGACAAACCTCTTACTATGTGTATTTAATTAGGTTGAAACAGTTTTGATAATTTTCTTTGGGAAGTTAGTCAACTACGTTCAAAGTCTCAACCTTTGCAATTTTGAAAATCAGACTGCACTAGTCTCAGAACTATGGACGTTTGAATGACTTATACTTGTTTAAATGAGTTGAAACTTGCGCCAAATGAAACTTAAAACGTGTGTCTATGCTTCTGGAAAGTTTTGTGATTTTTGAAATTCGTTTGATATTTTTAAGATCGTAATGAAAATGATGCACAGTGCAGGAACTGAAAGTAAAGTGCTGAAAAGTAGAGAACACAAGGAATTTTATACGGGTTCGGTTAAATCAACCTACTCCAGTCTTCGAGGACACCTTCCTCGGTTATCACTAAACAACAAACAACAAACAACATTTTACCACACAGGGTTGACGGAGTTATACACCAACTCCAACCCTTTACAAACCTTACAAGCAATCACAATAATCACGAACACCACCACCGAACGGATGAAGGTTTGATCACACCTTGATCAATCTTTTACAATACTAGACGTGTATGGTGGTTTATATGAAGCCTATAAAATGTATTTGAATGTAGATACAATAGTCTTTTAGAGAAGAAGAAAGAAAGAAGTGTGGAAGAAAAGTATAGAAACGTTTTTGCTCTCTTGAACTTGTAAGACTTTTCTTGTTTTTGATTTGCTCTTCTTCTCATCTTTTTAACAAATGTGGCCGCCCCCTCCTTGCTATTTTTCCCCTTGAAAATTATCTTTTAAGTCCTTGGAAGAATACCTTGTATAATTGTGACATCAACTTGCTTACTTGGCACCACTTCATTGGATGATCTTCTTGGTCTTGCTTACTTGGCACTCATTGATTGGATAAGAGTTGTTATCATTTGATGACTGTATAAATCTGAAAATATCACTTAAAAACATATGTCAATTAGTGGTTAAAATATTGCCATAAGTCACATAATCAATCCTATAAAATTTGCAAGACAAATTGATCACCATTTTCCTTAAAAAATCGGCCAACCATTTCTCCACATGCTGAAACACTATTCAATACATCTTCAAAATGTTGCCATTTTATCATCCAATCAATCCATTTAAATTAAAAAAGTAAATATGTTACCATTTGGTACATAAAATCGGCAGCCTTATTACACATGCTGAAATTTTCAGCATGTGTCACAAATGTGACATAGTTTGAAACATTATCTTATGTAGCTCCCTCCTTTATGTCACCAACCTTGTATACTTCATTTTTGTCCAATCAAGATGCCAACGAAGCTTCACATATGTTCCATCAAGGCTGAGCTAGGCGTGTGATGTAGGATTGACATGTGCTGAATTTTATTTTTGCAAACTTTATAAAATATTGCACAATAATTATACACATATGTTATATTCCAATCAGCCCTAAATTGATTTTTCCAAAACACTTTAGAATGTATTGAATATGTAAAAAGTGTCTAGATATATGTTATATGTCATGCCAAAAACGTTCCATGTGTCGTGTTCGTAGAAAACCGAATTTTTGACTTTTGTCGATTTTGCGATTTTTCTCCGATTGAATTCAAACTTTTTGCACATGTTATATATATTATGTCACACATAATATATATAGAATAACTTGAATATTCAGCTCTACCCGTGTGCTAAAATGTTGAATTTGAAATCTCCACAATTTGGCCTTAATTGGGGGTGATTTGTGTGTGCCAACATGGAATGATTTTATGGTTGAATATACCATGTAAGCCACGATATTTGTGGCCAGTTTTGAAGTGTAGGGGCTGGCCATCTATATATGGCAAGTACGTGACACGTTAGCGAAGTTTCGGTAGTCATCCGATACGACAATTTTTGGTTTAGAACCTTGTAACGTGTCGTAATAATTTTGTCATCACCATGACTTATATCATATGATATAAGACCTGAATATACTCATAAATATGAGTTAAGTATAGTGGTGTGACGTTAACGTACGTTCGTAAGATATATAACGTGTTGGTTGTACGTTGGAATATATGTGTATAGTGCCTTTTAAAAAAATCTGAATATATATATATATATATATATATATATATATTAAAAACGTGTGATTAAAGATAGAAGGAGACTTTCCATTTCCATGTTTGTTGCCTTTATGCCTTCTCCAAATATTTCTCCATTTAATGAACTACTTAGTTCATTTAACTAAGTACTTCACTTAATGAACTAGTTTAGTTCATTAATTGTGGCACCTGAAAATAGTTCAAACACAATAAATGTTTGCCATTTGATGTAAGCTTTAAAGCTTCATGGCTTGTTAGTACGGCAACATTATATATAAAGTATATAAGGCAGGTTTGTCGCAAAAACGTGTCAATTCATAAAATGTGTCATGCATTTCTTTAGCACACGTTATTTAAATCATGCATTTTGTGAATCACTCAAACTCCTTTTTCTCAACAAAGACTGCATTTTTAAACGGAGAACTAGATGAAACCATTTACATAGTTCAACCACCTCAATTCGAGGTGGGAGATCCAAAAGGCATGGTTTGTCGACTAAAGAAATCCATCTATGGGCTCAAGCAAGCGTCTCAACAGTGGTACTTCAAATTCTCCAAAGTGGTTGACTCCTTCGGTTTTGAGGCAAACCAAATTGAAGAATGTGTGTATCACAAGTTTAGTGGGAGCAAGTTCATATTCACGATCCTGTACGTAGATGATATACTGCTTGTAACAAACGATGTAAACATGTTGAGCTATACCAAAGCCTTTCTGAGAAAACATTTCGAGATGAAAGACCTTGGTGAAGCCTCATATGTGTTGGGGCTTAAGATACGGAAGAATTGTACCCAAGGTATCTTAGCTCTCTCACAACAGTCATACATCGAAAAGGTGTTGAAGCGTTATAGCATGGATAAGTGTAAACCACTTAGTACCCCTGTGGCAAGAGGAGACAAATTCAGTTTGAAGCAATGTCCCCAAACAGAGTTTGAGCATTCGAAAATGAGGAATACTCCCTATGCTTCGGTAGTAGGGAGTATAATGTATGCCCAAGTATGTACACGAACAGACTTGGCATTCATTACGGGAATGTTAGGCAGATACCTCTCTGATCCGGGAAAAGATCACTGGACCGCAGCAAAGAGGATGCTGAGATATTTACAAGGAACGAAGCAACACATACTGATGTATCGGAGATCTGATCAGTTAGAGATCACTGGATATACAGATTCCGATTTCGCTGGATGCCTAGATAGCATGAAATCGACTTCGGGCTATGTGTTTACTCTAGCCGGAGGTGCGATCTCGTGGAAAAACGCAAAATGGATCCTATTGGTGTCTTCCATTATGGAGGTGGAATTCATAGCATCATTCCACGCATCCAATCAGGCGATATGGCTTCGCAATTTTGTCACAAGGCTGGGGGTATTGAAGACTATCTCGTCTCCAATGAGGATTTACTGTGACAGTAAAGCTATGGTGCTGTATTCAAATAACAAACAGAGTTCATCTAAAGCAAAATATATATAGATGAAGTATCTGGCCGTTAAAGAAAGAATTCAGAGTGGTCTGATCAGTATTGAGCATATCAGTACAGACTCCATGGTGGCCGACCCTTTGACTAAGGTCGTGGAACCGGTTGTGTTTCACAAGCATCTTAGCCGTATGGGTCTTAGTTCAGTTGAGGATGTTTTATCTTAGTGGGAGTCTGTAAGGTTTTTCTTGTGTTCAATAAAGTTGTTTATTTCAGACAAACAGTATAATGTACATTCCGGTTATATTAAAGTTTTCTGCAGAAGTAATGTACATTAAGCAGTTACAGCATACATTCTGAATTCTATTGATCTCGCTAAAGTAGGGCCAAGTTGGAATTAATATGTACGATCACCTAGCATATTAATTCCACACTACATATCCATTTCAGTATCCATGTCATTCAGTTGAATGTTAGTATCATGATTTAAGAGAGACAAGTCCCTAATTCAATGTGGCAGCGTGCGGCTTAAGTCTTTTGCTAATATTTGCTGATGGACTGAAAAAAGAAAAACACACTAAAGGACATACAGTAAATGAGCTCAAAAGGGTGACATATAATCTTCAAGATACATACATGGTCCAAGTGGAAGATTATTTGGATTAATTCGAGATTCGTGTGATGCGCATCACGTTGATAAAGTTCATACAAATTAATCATAAGGTGGACGTTATGTATGATAATATTATATTTCACATATGTAACGTAATAATATTAATTATTGCATAAAACATCCACACGTTAAGTGATCATCGGGTATGTTCGTGGATGTATAGTGTGGTCTAAAATAGAAACCCCGAATATGTAGACAGTCATATGGTCAGAGACCGCGATGGATGGGCTCAAAGTGCAACGACCATAAAGTGTATGACGTCTGGTCCCCGAGGAGCGACAACCCACATGTGGCTAGTAGATAATTGTTGGTACAATAATTAAATATTAAATAATATTTAGTAATATTTATTATTAAATATTAGATAGTATTTGATAATGGATAAAGATAACTTGATGATAGTATCAAGTATATCTCAGGTATCTGGGATAAAGGAATCTCTATCCATAAAGGAATATGCCCATCAGGATTTCTATTGGATAATATTTGATAATGAATAAAGATGACTTGATGATAGTATCAAGTATATTCCAGGTATCTGGGATAAAGAAATCTCTATCCATAAAGGAATATGCACATCATGATTCCCCTATTCTTCCTCTATATAAAGGAGGAGACCTTCACCTCCTCATACATCAAGAAGAAATCGGCCATAGAGAGAAAAGTGGGAGGGCGTGCCAACCTTGTTCTATAAATCCCACACTGCCTAGCCTCTCTATTGGGTAAAGCAGTAAATTGCTGATTCCGTTCAAGGGGTATATTAGCAATTGGTGGTGTTAGGTCTGAAACACACTCTACAGGGGGGGTGAATAGAGTGTTTGGCACTTTTGCGGAATTTTCTTATTTGGCTCAACTCAAAGTGAATTCAAAATCAAAGCAAGAATAGGAAGTGAGAAATAATGAATGAGTACACCGGATATAGAGTGGCTCGAATCGTAAATGATTCTACTCCACTACCACTTTGTGGCCAAAATTGATTTTCAACAACTACTCTTCTTATTAGAGATAATAACAACAACCACAGTAACCCTTACGCTAACACCTTAGTGTAAGCAACAACAATAGAAACTTCTTGTACAAAACACACTTGTGCAACTACAGCAACTACAGCTTTAGCAAGAACAACTTCTTGCTACCTCACAACTTCAACAAAGTTCCCTCAAGAACTTTATCACAGTGGGTTGAAGAAAAATAGTAAGGTTCACACTTTCTCACTAGTCTAAACACAAGTAAGCGATCAAATATCTATGGTTCCTCTTGTGTTAGACTCTCTCTCTCAATATACAACAATGAAGAACAAAGGAATGCTTAACAAGCTTTTAGCACTTTTACAAAACTGAGAGAAATATACAACAATGGAGATTGTAGCTAGATGATGGTGAAAGTGTGTTTTTGCCTCATCCAAGCTTCTCCCGTTTATAGATG
The DNA here is from genome assembly GCA_036186865.1 of Eustoma russellianum. Lineage (NCBI taxonomy): Eukaryota > Viridiplantae > Streptophyta > Magnoliopsida > Gentianales > Gentianaceae > Eustoma > Eustoma russellianum. The sequence goes on along the minus strand of AP025072.1, from coordinate 5,099,266 downwards.
AAGTTTACCAGGTTTTGAGGCCTCCACCATATCTTCAACTACACCAAATGTCAAGATAATGTCCAAATAGTGTGTAGCCACCCTATGCAGTGATTTGATCCAGCCAACCTAGGATTGCTTAGACAAGGATACAATAGTCAAGGAAGCATGTAGTATGTTAGAGTAAAATCCACAAGAAATTTGAGCAAGATTGGATAGAGAAAATACCATGAATCTCCCTTGGATTTTGTTCCAACGTTCATAAAAATTTGAATTCTGGGAGACATCGATCGATCTATGTGCCTGGGGAAGAGATCGATGTCCTCCAGAAACTTTGCAGTTTTTGAAACTGCTGGACATCGATCAATCGAAGTCCCCCCTGGGGAGACTGATGTCACTTCGATCGATCGATGTCTCATGGACTGAGAGATCGATGTTGGACAGAAAGTTTTTTGCCTGATATCGATCGATCGAAGTCTCTCTGGGGAGAGACTGAAGTGACATCGATCGGTCAATGTCTCCAGGTTGAGAGATCGATGTTGGACAGAAAGGTTTCTGCCTGACATCGATTGATCGAAGTCAGAGACTGAAGTGACATCGATCGATTGATGTTCCCAGTCCGAGAGATCGATGTTGGACAATGAGTTCCAATCTCAACCATTTTTGACATAGTGTCATTGTCTCATTTTGCATCAAGTCTCAAGTATAAATTTGACTTATTTAAAACATCTTTTCATCATCAAAACAATTTATATCTTAACAGGTGGAAGGTCGTGAATCCTTGGATCACACCAGATTCATCATCAGCCGGAGCAGTTGCAGCGTACTTGTTTAGATTGACAACAGCAATGGAGCAATGTATATTTTTCTGCATTTTGTTACTTTGTCCATTGATTCGATTAAACAGTCTTATTCAGGGGTTTATTAAATTAAATCCAACAAAATCCCCTTTCTCTCCTTCACTCAATGACTCTCCATTCTCTCTCTCTTTCTCGCAACCTTCTCTTAGAAACTCTCTTTCTTTGACATAAAAGAGTAGGCCATCTTTTAACTCTGATGGACTTCTAACAATAGGCTTAAAATGTGACACATAGGAGAGAACAATGAAACTTAAGCCTAACAGTAGTAGTCAATTTTGGAAAATTTAGGTTAGGAAACCATAAGGTGAAGCAAATAAGATCTACAGACAGTGAGAATCTCATTCCAATGCTAAACGATATATGCATTCAATGTGCGTCTATTCTTTTGTTCTTTTTCTCATTTTTTTTTTGTCTTTGATATATATAATTTGACGACCATAGTTGTTGAAGCTATGCAGAAGATGAAAGATGATCCAACATGGAGGGTTTGAGGAGGGCTTAAGGTAGGATGGATTCGACGGCAGCAAAAGATTATAGCTTCAAGAAGCTCCAGATTGTAGCTTGATTGGAGTCTTCTCTATCTGCTTTCATTTTATTCAGGTTGAATCTCGTTCAATCTATAAATACGTGTAATCCCATCACTAACTGAGACCACGCGACCGAGTTCATTCACGGGATATTTAAGGTTTCAAAATTAATTGTTAAGTTTAGCGAAGTGAAAGCTATCCTTTCGACTTGATCAGCACTGGTTCTAACTGAGTTTCGAGCAAAACATAACATGCGAAGCGCAACTTTTATACGAATTTTTAAATGGATGAGATCGGTCGAGTGATCGATTCCTTAGGAGTACCTATTGGTGTACGGGGTGGATGAAGATGATATATTTTTCTTTTCTCTAGATTTTTGTTCCAAGTTACTTTTTCGAAGCTTCAGTGGAGTACATTCTTTTTATTCAATTAAATTGCACATACGATATTAGACCGATCACTGAATTTTTTTAGCTTGACTTCATTATATTAGAGTTTAATGAAGTTCTCCTAAAGTTTAGCCTTCGTTGTTCTTGAATTTGGTCCTTTGAATAATTCCTTTTTACACTAAAAAAAAGTCTGTCACTTATTCTTGTTCAACTGCCATTAACTGGGAAAAAGCTCTCATTGTTGAAGTATAACAATGATAACATCATTGATCTTCAAAGACGTAACTTAAGCTCACTTCTTGCACATGATCTTTGATCTATAAACTACTCCATCCGTTCTAGAAACATTGTCACAGTTAACTATTCAATATGGTGTAAAGCATACTATATTAAAAAAATCAAATGTGACAATAATTTTGAATCAATAGGGTACCAAACTTGGTGATAGTGCAACAAGGTGGTGCTTTCATAGACGTTAATTTGGTATCACATTTAATAGCAAAAAGTTTGGTAGGGTTTGATAGTCAGAATGAAGTTTGAGACAATCTTTATGGTTGATTATCTCATGATAACATGTTTAGGTTCTCTAATATGCATGTAATCTTACAAGTATGGACTACTTTAAGAACTTCAATGCATTGTGGGATGGGACAGAAAATGGAAGGTCAATTTGTCTATATACATGGTTATGATATTTTAATATCAGAAGTTTTTTATTTGTGTTTATTAAATTTCGTCACTAGCACACTAGCACACCATATTCCTATTATTGTGTCATCTATGTCGGTACATATAGAGTCGAGGGTTTCACTTGAAGCAAACTCTCTAGTTTTTGGGATGGAGGTATTGTTTGTCTGCTTCTCATCTTCTCAGACCTTAGCAATAGCTTTTGCGTCGTTAGGATGCATTCCTCGTTCTCATTGTGATGTGATCCTACTATTGAAGAGTTTGTTGAAGCTGAGCATGCAATTAGGTTTCTAAAAGTTTCAATGATGAATTTGCAAGCGTTAGGTCTCAATTCTTTTTAATGTATCTTTTACATGTATGACTATACATACATGTAACAGATAAATGTCTATGTAGGTGAACATGCTAGCTTAGTTGAATCCTCTAAGATGGTGGTTAGAAGTGTTCCAAGTAATAAGAGTAGGCACATAGATGTTACTTCTTTTCAAAAGAACAAAGGAGACGCACAGTGTTGTGGGAACTATAGAGGGATTAAGTTGCTAAGCCATACCATGAAGTTATGGGAGACAATGATCGACACTCGAATTAGGAGAGAAACTCAGGTTACGGTGAACCAATTTAGTTTTATGCCAGGAAGGTCAACTACGGAAGCAATACACATTCTTAGGAGATTAATGGAGAAGTATAGGGAGAAGAAGCGCGATTTACATATGGTTTTCATCGATCTTGAAAAAGCATATGATAGTGTGTCGCGTAGTCTGATATGAGATAGTCTGGAGGAAGAGAGATCCCTATGACGTATATAGACATAATTAGATATATGTATGCTATGACAAAAACAACCGTTCGTACGGCTGTGGGGAATACAGACTTCTTTTCGGTGGAGGCCGGTCTCCATCAAGGGTCTGCGTTGAGCTCATTCCTTTTTGCAGTTGTCCTTGACGAGTTGTCAAAGTCAATACAGGAGGCAGTACCGTGGTGCATGATTTTTGCTGACGATATTGTATTAGTTGCAGAAAGTAGACATACCCTGAGTATGAGAGTAGAGCAGTGGAGAGGTGTTTTAGAGAGAAAATGCTTAAAGATTAGCCGTTCTAAGACCGAGTACCTGCACTGCGACTTCAGCAGCGTAGCAGACAGTGAGGATAGCCAGCTCACCATCGATGGTCAAGTGGTATCACAGGTAAGTAAGTTTAAGTACCTAGGATCATTTGTGCAGCAGAATGGCGACATAGATAACGATGTAGCACATCGAGTTCAAGCAGGCTCGTGTAGATGGAGGACGGCCTCAAGGGTGCTGTGTGACAAAAATTTCCCAACTAAATTAAAGGGAAAATTTTATAGGGTGGCAGTGCGACCGGCAATGCTATATGGGACAGACTGCTGGGCCATCAAGAGGTCACAACTACAGAAGATGGAAGTGGCAGAGATGAAAATGTTAAGATGGATGTGTGAACATACAAGGCTAGACCGGATCAGAAACGAGGTGTTTCGAGAAAGGTTAGGCGTGGCTAGTATAGCAGATAAGATAAGGGAGAGAAGATTGAGATGGTTTGGGCATGTCAAGCGGAGACAGACAACGGCATCGGTCAGAGCAATTGAAAGCCTCATTGTAGAGGGAAACAGGAGTAAAGGCAGGCCCAAACTGATTTGGGATGAGCAGATAAGGCACGACTTACTAGATTTGCACCTCTCTGAGGACATGGTCCAGGATAGGAGTTCATGGAGACATAAGATTAGGGTTAACGAGGTATAGGTCATATATAGGGACACTTTAGAGTATATTTAGGGACATAGATAGGCGTAGACACTATCTACGCTTTAGATTAACTTTCCACTTGGTTGCGTAGGTTATACCGTTGTTTTACATTACATGTATATATATAAGTGCTGTGTATTTTAATATCGAAAGCCTTTCTTTGTATTTCTTGAATCTACTCACTCACATACTAGCACAACATACCGCAATTATCATGTCATTTATGCAGGTAGAGCCGGGGGTCTCATTGGAAGCAGACTCTCTATCCCTTGGGATAGAGGTATTGTCTGCCTACCACTTACCCTCCCCAGACCCTAACGATAGCTTTTGCTGTTGTTGGGATATACTGGGTTCGGATGATGATGATGATGATGATGATTGTATCACAATTTCCATGTAATAAGCACCCAATGCATGGTTGTAATATGTTTGGCCACACTATAGTCAAATGCTATAAAAACATGGTTATGTCTCTGGTTATAAGAGCATAAATACACCCATAAAGGTATGCACTAGACTTCTGCGTTTGTGCAGGGTCCAAAAGGAGCCACATCGCTTCGCGATTTGATGTACATAGTCTTACTCTACACTATTTTGTGCAAGAAGCTGTTTTCGCGGCTCGAACACATGACCTCAAAGTCGCAAAGCAACAACCTTATCATTTTCTCTAAGGTCCGCCCTCAACATAAATACACCCATGATCAATATAAATCAATATGATTGGTCTGCCACTGATGAATTTTGAGATTGGAACGTCATAAGCATTGCTTTCTAATTAAGATGAGACTAAATATACAAACTGAGTTCATGTAACTATAAAATAACGTATTTTCTTCCCATTAACCCTATTGTAGTCATTCTACCAAGGCTAATATAACAATTACAAGAAGGGATCATTTTCCCTTACATTTTCTGCAATTCCACAACTCCTATGCTAACTTGAAGACTCTTAAAGTTTCCTCTACGACAAAAATACTTGATTAGTCATTAGACTCAATCAATTATTCAATTCCTAACTTACATTATAAATTCTTCCAAATTTACATAAATCAATTTTATGGACGGATTGGTTTCTATTTACAATAGAGTCAAGGACACCCTCTTTCTTGATTTGGAATATGATGGAATAAATCAAAATAACTCACTAAATTCGCTGAGTTTCTTATATTTGAAGATCAGTTGATCGAAATAGCTTGACACAATTTTCATTATGGCACATCAAAAAACAACATATGTGTGTTTTTAACATATGAGTATGGTTTCGTACATCCGTCCTCTCATACTCCGCCATAGGCGGGAACCTCTAATGCAATGAGGTAATGTTTATCACGACACACAACTATGCAGTGGTTGTGTGTTGTGATAAAATTGAAGGGATCCATGAAGTGTGGTGGAAAAAATGGTCTTTCAACCATGCATATAGGAAAGAATCGGATGCTAAATGAAGTAGAAGATGCTTGAATGAGTAATTGCTTTGTAAATTTGTGTTACACCCCGTGACTTTTAAGCACGACTTTCAATATGTTAGGTCAACCTTAAATGCAACTTAATTAATTTTGTAGGTTATGGGACCTAGTTACATAAAGCATAGAAGAATAAGAAAAGGGGTCAAAAGTATAATTAAGGATAATTAAGGAAATTGCCTAAAAGTCCCTACTAAAGGATAGGGAAGTTACACAATACATAGTGTAACTCCCCATTCATACAAGGGGGACGGTTAAAAGAGAGCCATAGGGGGAGAGAAACGGCTGCAGAGAAAAAGAGAGAAGAAGGAAGAGAGGAAAAGAGAGAGAAGAGAAGAAGAAGAGGAGAAGGAAAAGGAAGGAAGAAGGTCAACCTAGTTCCAATCCTTACAGAAATTCTGCCATACACTTGTAAGCGTAACTAGAAACAAAGGCAAATAATCTTTCTATACGCTTTACGTAAATTTTGATACTTTAGGCCCTATGTTCTTACAAAGAGAAAACATGAATCACACATTAGTATTCTTGTCTTGTCTATCTTAAATGCTTTGTTATACGTAAGTCTTGTTGCTAATTGTGTAAAGTCTTGTTCTTTGGGCCATATTTATGAAAATAGTTGTGTGGTGCTTCGTTGTTGTCAAGCATGCCCATAAAAGTGTATATTTTGATGTGCTTATTGTCTTGCTCTACTCTTATGTTGATTGTCTACACTTAGACGTTGAGAGTAAGTGCAGGAAATTGAGAGATGAGTGAAGACATTGTTGTAGTCTTGTTGTGTTGGGAAAGTTGATGAGATCTTTTGAAGGTTGTGAATGATTGAAGGCTAGAGTGGATATTGCTAGGCATGACTAGGCATCAATTCATGTTTAGATGTGTGTTAAGTAAGATGAATCTAGATGTTAAGATGGATCTTTAAGTGTTGAAAATGGAAGGGTTGAAGAAGGAGGGTGTTGGAGAGGAAGTTACTGCAGAAAAACTGCAGTTTGGCATCGTCAGAACACTTCAAACGCCTACATTAGGCGCTCTATGTCACATTAGACGCCTAATGTAGCGTTCAATGTGTCCTGAAGCTTTCCCGTACAGGAAAACTGCAGTTTAGAACCGTCAGAACACTTCGAACACCTACATTAGGCGCTCTATGTCACATTAGGCGCCTAATGTAGCGTTCAATGTCACATTAGGCGCTTCATGTAGGCGTTCAATGTCTACGGCACATCCCCGAACACTTCGAACGCCTAGTATAGGCGCTCTATGTCACTTTAGGCGCCTCATGTGGCGTTCCAAGTATACTGGAAGTCTTTTTGACCCTTTAGGTGCCCTATGTAAGTGTAGCAACGTTATACACCTTCTTTGAACATAAAATGCAAAGGTAATTGAGGTTTAATTGAGGTATAGATGATAAGATTGACTAAGTAAGAATAAGATTGAATCCCAAGTGAATTAGTGAGACGAACGGACTTGGGAAGATACAAACAGAGAGTGTTTGAGGTGCAAGACCGTATGCTTGATATGTAAGATGAGTGTGTGGGATACCTTTATTATCTTCCATTGTTCATGAATTACAAAGTGTTTGAAAGTGTGCTAGAGTTGTAAACATTAAGTGTGAATGAGTAGGGTTAAGTATGAATTCGAAGAGGATTCGTGATACGAAAGGGCATGAAGTGGTATGAATGAGGTGTATTTGAGTAGTAAACGTTAAGTGTGAATGAGTAAAGTTAGGTATGAATCCAAAGTGAGTTAGCAATATGGAAGAGCACAAAATGGTACGAAAAGGGTGTGTTTGAGGAAGTATGAACGAGCAAGGTTAGGTGTGAACTCGAGATGATTTCGTAATACGAAGGGGCATGAAATAATACGAGCAGAATGTGATAGGGATTCATGACTTTGTACTTGATATGTAAAGTGTGTGTGCATGTTTATACGTTTGATATGATGTTACATGAGCATTCTGCATCATGACATGGGCACTTGCATTTGATTTGAAAATTGCTTTGCGAAAGAACATGTGTTTACAAGAAAAGTTTGAAGTTTTCGAAAGACAAGATGGCTGCTGGTTGATCGCAGGGTATAAAAGTCACGCCTGCGAAAGCAGGGTATAAAAGCGTGATCTGTGAATCAACAGCAGGGTATAAAGTATTTTATGTGACCGTGGACCTATCAGCACGGAAAATTAAGTTATTTTATGGGGCCGTGGACCTATCAGCACGGAAAATAAAGTTATTTTATGGGGCCGTGGACCTTTCAGCACGGATATATGATATATGTAATGGGGCCGTGGACCTTTCAGCACGGATATATGATATATGTAATGGGGCCGTGGACCTTTCAGCACGGGGTATAAAGTTATATGTCATGGGGCCGTGGACCTTTCAGCACGGGGTATAAAGTTATGTTTGCTGTGGACTGATCACCCACAGGGTATAAAGTTCTGCTACGCGAAGAATATGATATGTAAAGTGATGAAATGTTTTGTGAAATGACATGCATGACATGTTTATGAAAGAAGAAATATGCATGGGTGTTGTGTGTGATTTTAAAGAATGTACATGCATCATGATACACGAAGCATAAGACTTGACATGCAAGATACGTGGTTATTCTATGACTTGCTTATGTGATACGTTGTTTTAATACATGTTGGTTCTCGTATCTGTGTACATATATGTGCTTTATCTGTTGGAGGAATTCTTATTAAAATGTTATTTGCTAACCCGAGCACCTTATTTTTGGGCAATGTTCTATACACTGGTGACTCGACGTGTGTGATTCCGTAGGGTGTATAGACGGGTTACTTGCTGGCGATAATTTCGCTAAGAACAATTACTCTGTTCCTTTTCAGGTGAGCCTGAATATGAGTTGATATTTATTGAAGATGACGGCGAGTGGGCTCAATGGGATGATGGTCATGGGGAATAGATAGATGCTGGATTACTTTATTTCAGTTTGGAAAACTCTGACGTTGTTATATTGATCTAAAACTTATGTTGGCGAGAAGAACAAACATCTTTTAATTCCGCTACATTTTATGGATGTTTTAATGACGATGAAGGTTTAAATTTGATGACGTTTCCGCTGATTTATCTTACGTCGTGAATGATGTACACTTGATCTGCTTTGACGCTTCGTAGTTCTCATAGTAGACTACGGCGGGTGCACTGGTTCTGATGACGGTATCGGGCCGGGGCGCTACAGGTGGTATCAGAGCCTAGGCTTCAGATCTATCTCAGAAACTTAGGTTCATGATCTTTTAGACACCTAAGATATGATTCTCCCTTAAGGTTGATCCTTAGTTATAAGTGCTGATTTTCTAGAGTCTAAGTATGATCTGGGTTGGGTGTGTGCGAGCGCGTATATCCTTTAAATTTCTATAATAATTTAAATTTCAGACCCCATTGATCTTTAGGACACAATTCTGTGATATGCCTCTCTGCAGTATTACGTGCCCAAGATAGCCAGCTTAGACAAGATAAGGGCGTCCGACAAGCTGAAATAGGGTCGGATGATAATGTCGGAGTATGCCGACCATGTCCATGCTTTGGGTAAGTTCGCTCCTGCGATTATGCTTGATAATCGCTTAAAGATGACAAAGTTCGAACGAGGTTTGGACTCAAGAATTCAGTCAGCAATTGTAAACGCATGGATGAGAACATACGAGGACATGATGGATCCATGTTTTCACGTCGAGAGTGATTTCAGCAGAGTGACGGCAAGAAAGGCCGATGCAGGATACTCCAACAAAGGTAAGAGATTAAGAGAAGAGATTGAGTTAGTGGCAGGCCGGGACGTTTGGATCAAGATTCAGAAGAGATGTCCGGTCGGAAAATTTTAGAGACCCCCACCATAGAACTCAGATGTAAATTAGGCTGTTGGAGTTTTCCGCATTGCAATAAGAGCCATGATGGTGAATGTGAGAAGTTGGCAAGAGTGTGTTATCGATGCGGATAGGTAGGTCATCTCGTTAGAGATTGTCCAGAGATGAGGAAGAATGCTCTGGGGGAAGCGGCTCAGCAGCCGAGGACGAATGTCTGCGTCAATGTCATGATTGCCATGGATATTGGAAGTCACCGATGTGGTATGAGGTACAATTTTAGTGAACAAGATATTCACCAATGTACTCTTGATAGCGGTGTGAACCCCTCTTTTGTGGCAAAGGGATTTGTTAAGCGCCTTTGTGGTTCACCAGAATAGTCGGAGATTCCATACTGTGTTCAAGCCTCCAAGATCAAATTACGATTTCACATCAACATTGACTATCGATTAAAACAAGTGACAGTTAAGAATTTTGTGATGGAAGGTATAACCTTTCAAGGGAATTGCTGTTGATTGAAGGAAGTTGAACTTATTACCAAGTGGTCTAGATCTACGAATGACACCGAAGTCAGCGTTTCTTGGGTCTAGCTAGTTATTATACGAAGTTTGTTGAGGGACTTTCGACAATAGCGAAGCCCTCAGTCGGCTTACTCAAAAGAAGTCCAAGTTTGAGTGAACGGCAGAATGCGAGAAAAGCTTCACGGAGCTTAAGAGGAGGTTAACCATAGCTCCAGTATTGGCTCAACCTTTTGATACTGATGGGTTTGTGATATGTAGTGATGTGTCGAAAAACAATCTAGGTACGTAAACTGTAGCATAAGTTATGACTTTCCATCCAAATTGAGTTTTGTTGATACTTCACTTGTAGACTGTGTTTTGATGCAATACGAACGAGTTATCGCGTATGCCTCAGGACAGCTAAACATGAGACAGCTAAGAGGGTTGGAACTACAAAAGGACTACGGCTTAACCATTAATTACCATTCAGGAAAAGCTAATAAAGTGGCCAGTGTAGTAAACGGAAAAGCTAACCATGAGCGACAGTCACCACTTGAGAGAGAAATAGAAGAATTTAACTTGGTTTCTGTTTACTCTATAGTAATGTTTTCGCATCATTGACCGTCACACCGAGTTTGATGGATTGGTTGAAAGAAGCTCAGAAGAAGAATAAGACTGCGGGTGATATTGCTGGGAAACTGAGGTATAGTCAGATTGATGGATTTTAGACCAAGGTGGACGGGAACTTATGTTAGAGGAAAAATGTGTGTACATGATTTAGATGAGCCAAGAAAAGAAATTTTGCAAAGGGGCTTACAGCTCAAGGTTATCAATAAATAATGGTAGCACCAGAATGTACAAGGATCGCTAACAATATTATTAGTGGTGTAAGATGAAGAGACATATTGCGGAGTTCATTGGCAGGTGTCCAGTATGTCAGTAACTTGAGACTGAACACCAATAACCTAGTGGATTAGTGATACCGTTGGAGCTTCCAGGGTAGAGATAGGAACTTATTACTATGGACTTTGTGGATGATTACCGAAAACAAGAAGTGGATATAACATGATTTTGGTGATTGTGGATCGATCGACCAACCTGCACATTTTCTATCGGTCTCGAAGGAAGTATCTCTCGGAAGTTGGTAAATTTGGATGTGGATAACATTGTCAGCCTACACGGTGTTCCAATAAGTATAGTGTCTGACCGAGACCAACGGTTCACTTCCAAGCTCTGGATAGTATTCTAGAGGGCCCTGGGTAAGGAGTTAAGGATGAGTACATCCTATCACCCTCAGACATGGACAGTCTGAACGGACTACGTATACCCTAAAAGACATGTTAAAAGTTGGTGTCCTGGATTTCAAAAGGAGTTGGGGATGAATTCGGTGGGAGGACCATCACCAAACATGAACGACTCGAGAGGACATTAGGAAGTGCGAGAATCACTCGAGAGAGACTCAAGACAGCTCAGGATCGCGGCAAGAGTTGGGCAGATTCCAAACGACGACCATTGGATTTTGATGTGGGTGAAAAAGTTTATTTGAAGGTATCACCTACCAAGGGTGTCATGAGGTTTGGAGTAAAAGGCAAGTTAAGCCCTCGTTTTATTGGTCCTTATGAAATACTTGAGAAGGTAGGAGCTTTGGCATATAGGTTGGCATTACCTCCGGTGTTGGCGCAAGTTCACGATGTGTTCCACGTGTCACAATTAAGAAAGTACGTGGCGGATCCAAGTCATGTACTTGAAGCTCAACATATGGAACTCAAGGACGATGTTACATATGAGGAGGTACCCGTGAAAATTGTGGACCGAAAGGATCAAGTGTTGAGGAAGCGAGTGATCCCTTATGTGAAGGTCCAGTGGAGCAATCACATGGAACGTGAAGCCACTTGAGAGCTCGAAGAACAAATGCGGGAGAAGTATCCTCAGCTCTTCGACTAAGGTACGTAAGTTTCGAGGACGAAACTTTTTGTAAGGGGGGTGGAATGTTACACCCCGTGACTTTTAAGCACGACTTTCAATATGTTAGGTCAACCTTAAATGCAACTTAATTAATTTTGTAGGTTATGGGACCTAGTTACATAAAGCATAGAAGAATAAGAAAAGGGGTCAAAAGTATAATTAAGGATAATTAAGGAAATTGCCTAAAAGTCCCTACTAAAGGATAGGGAAGTTACACAATACATAGTGTAACTCCCCATTCATACAAGGGGGACGGTTAAAAGAGAGCCATAGGGGGAGAGAAACGGCTGCAGAGAAAAAGAGAGAAGAAGGAAGAGAGGAAAAGAGAGAGAAGAGAAGAAGAAGAGGAGAAGGAAAAGGAAGGAAGAAGGTCAACCTAGTTCCAATCCTTACAGAAATTCTGCCATACACTTGTAAGCGTAACTAGAAACAAAGGCAAGTAATCTTTCTATACGCTTTACGTAAATTTTGATACTTTAGTCCCTATGTTCTTACAAAGAGAAAACATGAATCACACATTAGTATTCTTGTCTTGTCTATCTTAAATGCTTTGTTATACGTAAGTCTTGTTGCTAATTGTGTAAAGTCTTGTTCTTTGGGCCATATTTATGAAAATAGTTGTGTGGTGCTTCGTTGTTGTCAAGCATGCCCATAAAAGTGTATATTTTGATGTGCTTATTGTCTTGCTCTACTCTTATGTTGATTGTCTACACTTAGACGTTGAGAGTAAGTGCAGAAAATTGAGAGATGAGTGAAGACATTGTTGTAGTCTTGTTGTGTTGGGAAAGTTGATGAGATCTTTTGAAGGTTGTGAATGATTGAAGGCTAGAGTGGATATTGCTAGGCATGACTAGGCATCAATTCATGTTTAGATGTGTGTTAAGTAAGATGAATCTAGATGTTAAGATGGATCTTTAAGAGTTGAAAATGGAAGGGTTGAAGAAGGAGGGTGTTGGAGAGGAAGTTACTGCAGAAAAACTGCAGTTTGGCATCGTCAGAACACTTCGAACGCCTACATTAGGCGCTCTATGTCACATTAGGCGCCTAATGTAGCGTTCAATGTGTCCTGAAGCTTTCCCGTACAGGAAAACTGCAGTTTAGAACCGTCAGAACACTTCGAACACCTACATTAGGCGCTCTATGTCACATTAGGCGCCTAATGTAGCGTTCAATGTCACATTAGGCGCTTCATGTAGGCGTTCAATGTCTACGGCACATCCCCGAACACTTCGAACGCCTAGTATAGGCGCTCTATGTCACTTTAGGCGCCTCATGTGGCGTTCCAAGTATACTGGAAGTCTTTTTGACCCTTTAGGTGCCCTATGTAAGTGTAGCAACGTTATACACCTTCTTTGAACATAAAATGCAAAGGTAATTGAGGTTTAATTGAGGTATAGATGGTAAGATTGACTAAGTAAGAATAAGATTGAATCCCAAGTGAATTAGTGAGACGAACGGACTTGGGAAGATACAAACAGAGAGTGTTTGAGGTGCAAGACCGTATGCTTGATATGTAAGATGAGTGTGTGGGATACCTTTATTATCTTCCATTGTTCATGAATTACAAAGTGTTTGAAAGTGTGCTAGAGTTGTAAACATTAAGTGTGAATGAGTAGGGTTAAGTATGAATTCGAAGAGGATTCGTGATACGAAAGGGCATGAAGTGGTATGAATGAGGTGTATTTGAGTAGTAAACGTTAAGTGTGAATGAGTAAAGTTAGGTATGAATCCAAAGTGAGTTAGCAATATGGAAGAGCACAAAATGGTACGAAAAGGGTGTGTTTGAGGAAGTATGAACGAGCAAGGTTAGGTGTGAACTCGAGATGATTTCGTAATACGAAGGGGCATGAAATAATACGAGCAGAATGTGATAGGGATTCATGACTTTGTACTTGATATGTAAAGTGTGTGTGCATGTTTATACGTTTGATATGATGTTACATGAGCATTCTGCAGCATGACATGGGCACTTGCATTTGATTTGAAAATTGCTTTGCGAAAGAACATGTGTTTACAAGAAAAGTTTGAAGTTTTCGAAAGACAAGATGGCTGCTGGTTGATCGCAGGGTATAAAAGTCACGCCTGCGAAAGCAGGGTATAAAAGCGTGATCTGTGAATCAACAGCAGGGTATAAAGTATTTTATGGGACCGTGGACCTATCAGCACGGAAAATTAAGTTATTTTATGGGGCCGTGGACCTATCAGCACGGAAAATAAAGTTATTTTATGGGGCCGTGGACCTTTCAGCACGGATATATGATATATGTAATGGGACCGTGGACCTTTCAGCACGGATATATGATATATGTAATGGGGCCGTGGACCTTTCAGCACGGGGTATAAAGTTATATGTCATGGGGCCGTGGACCTTTCAGCACGGGGTATAAAGTTATGTTTGCTGTGGACTGATCACCCACAGGGTATAAAGTTCTGCTACGCGAAGAATATGATATGTAAAGTGATGAAATGTTTTGTGAAATGACATGCATGACATGTTTATGAAAGAAGAAATATGCATGGGTGTTGTGTGTGATTTTAAAGAATGTACATGCATCATGATACACGAAGCATAAGACTTGACATGCAAGATACGTGGTTATTCTATGACTTGCTTATGTGATACGTTGTTTTAATACATGTTGGTTCTCGTATCTGTGTACATATATGTGCTTTATCTGTTGGAGGAATTCTTATTAAAATGTTATTTGCTAACCCGAGCACCTTATTTTTGGGCAATGTTCTATACACTGGTGACTCGACGTGTGTGATTCCGTAGGGTGTATAGACGGGTTACTTGCTGGCGATAATTTCGCTAAGAACAATTACTCTGTTCCTTTTCAGGTGAGCCTGAATATGAGTTGATATTTATTGAAGATGACGGCGAGTGGGCTCAATGGGATGATGGTCATGGGGAATAGATAGATGCTGGATTACTTTATTTCAGTTTGGAAAACTCTGACGTTGTTATATTGATCTAAAACTTATGTTGGCGAGAAGTACAAACATCTTTTAATTCCGCTACATTTTATGGATGTTTTAATGACGATGAAGGTTTAAATTTGATGACGTTTCTGCTGATTTATCTTACGTCGTGAATGATGTACACTTGATCTGCTTTGACGCTTCGTAGTTCTCATAGTAGACTACGGCGGGTGCACTGGTTCTGATGACGGTATCGGGCCGGGGCGCTACAATTTGAGACTGAGAAAAGTGTAAATCATTATTAAATTATGAAAACTTGTCGTGAGTAATTGTGATTTTTAAATGATTTAGTTTGTCTTTCGGAATAATGGTATTGTTATATTATTATTAGAATGTAACTTTGTATAAATATTTTTGATAGATTTGTCTTGTATTAATGTTGAATATGCATCTCTTACAAATATTTTTTTGATCCGTTCCTGGTTAGACTAATCACATTTCAAGTCATGTATTTGCGGCTCACGCAGCTCATAAAACAACAACATTACCCTTATTGTTTTAAAGACTTCCGTTTATAGTGGAGTATGGAGGTCGGATATACGCAACCATACATATATACTAGAAACACACAGAGGTTGTTTCCCGATGATACATAATGATATGTCAAGCTATGTTAACCAACTGTTACTTCACAATATAAGAAGATCAGCCAATTTATCCTCTTTAAAAAAGAAACCCAAGCATATCAATTGTTTCAATATGTCCAAGTTTTGGAAGATAATAAAATAAAGGGAAATCACTCGAAAACAAATTTGACAAGATTATAAATATGTTTGGTAATTCACCTTATAATGTGAATTTGCAATAGAAAAGAAATATATAGTTATAATTTAAATCGCGTGTTATGTTCATGTGATCTGAATTATGTGACTCAATAAATTTAGTTTAATAAAAGATAGTATTAAATATTTAATGCATCCTTCAAATGTACTTTTTTAATATAAACTAATCATTTTACAATAATTATTTTTAATGTACAATCCAAAAATACAAGAAATAAAAACTTAAGTTAAAACTTATTATAATTATTATGATCAAATCATGTAACGGACTAAAAGCCTTTTCTAAATCTCAAATCAATAGTTGCTTCTACTTGTACAAATTCTCTTTACTAGACAAAAATTTTTTTTTTATGATAATGAAAAAGAAAATTTTTTACACTTAGAAATTTTCTTTTTGTTTATCATAAAAAAAGCACGTGTCACATATTAAACGATTTCACACACAACTATCACTTATTTTTACAAAGGTCGATTCTGGACCATATAAACAGGATAACAAAAATCTCCAAACTTCAAATGGAGACGACAAAATTCACAAATGTATATATGCTGATCGCTTATTGTCAGTACCAGGAAAATCAATCCTTCTTTTGAGCATTTACTCAAACATAAAGCGGACCACTACAAATAGGAATGACTACTGCATCTTTCTTCTGCTCATCCCTGAAATTCCCCGCCTCCGATGTTCAATCCGTCCCAATCCCATCTCCCAAATTCGCTTCTTTAAACAACCCTTTTCTTATAACCAAGATCCCATCTAGAAATTGTAAGCATTTTGTTTCTTTGCAGCTTGCAAATTCATCCTCGGATTCCACAGTTACTGTTGTGGAGAACAACCGACCTGGTGAATGTTCCTCGAAATCAGATGGGGGTGTTATTCTTGACGAGGAAGATGAAAAAGCATTAGCGAAAATTGGAGCCAGGGTTAGAGTTAAGATGCCTTTGAAAGTATATCATGTGCCCAAAGTGCCTGAAATTGAACTAACCGGAAAAGTTGGAGTGATAAAACAGTATGTTGTTATTCACAAAGGCAAGAAGATATCGGCTAATTTGCCGTACAAAGTGGAATTTGTTGAGGAGAATATAGAAGGGCGAAATGGGCCTCTCAAGTTCTCTGCCCATTTGAGAGAGGATGAGTTTGAGTTTCTTGACTGATGGATTTCTTGAGGTTCTTGTATTTCATGTTCTTGTGAAATATAATGCTGCCACTTAATATTGTGGAATTATTGTTTTTTCTTACAATTTTGGTTGATGTGTTGCTTTAGCTAGCTAGCTTGCTTTCAAGTCCATGTTGTGGCCTCCAGTAATTATTGTAGAATCATCACATAATTGGATGAATTGATTACTGTTGAGATATTAAATGGTAGTGACTAATTGGGGTTTTGCTTTTAGTTTGGTCGTTTGTTTTAGAGATAGGTGCTTAGAGTGCTCTTGTATTCCAAGTCAAAACTGGTTGTTTGTAATTTATCATAAGTGGTTTTCTGTTTCATTTGTCATTTTTTCTATTTTAGGAAATGAGTGTAAGTTTTATCAGTTTGCATTCTTCAGTTTATTCTGTGTCGTACTTTAGGTGGAAAATCATGAAAAACATGTAGTGAGGACTTCTTACAAGAGTTGCTGCGGCCATCAACTTACTATGAGTTGTACAACTCTTTTGTGGTTTTAGTTCCATGTGATCAGTCTGTTCTTGCGGATACTAGTAAATGTCGTTTTTCCTTCTATCAATCCACTGGTTTCAACTTAAGTAGAATTCTGCAGAATCGATGGTTTTAGGGAGTTAACATAGCGTGCCAGAAATTAGACTTTGTTAAGAGTGTTGATTCTTCCTGCAGAAAATGTAGTTTGTGTTCTAAAGTTCCTTAATAGGTTAAAACATTATATTTGGGGACGTTCTACTAATGCCTTGATGTATGTCAAAACCTTCCACTTGACATTTAGTCAAAGGGGTTAATAAACAGCATAGTGGGACTTGGCTGCTATGGTTTAGAAGCAGTGTACTGCTTGATTTCTTGTGGTCTTTCTAGTGTAGGCTGTCTTTAGATGCCCTTCATCTCTCTCACTAGCATCTTTAGCTCTTAATCCCTCATCATTCAAGAAGTTTTCAGTTCCTCACTTCGTGTTAGATGTTCTCAGTAGTGCACTTACTTTCTTTTTCCCGTGAAGCTTTTTCCTTTAATTTTATATTCTAGATTTTTGCTGCATTGGTTTTGATGTGTAGCTTTTGCAGAGCTTAAAAGTGTCAATTGCAATGGAGATCAATTTTCATTTCCTCCCTTTTTGCTCCAAGTATGAAGATAATCTTTTGCTTCTTGGTAGTTGAATAGCTTCCTTGCGTTTTGAATAGTTTTATGCTCTTGCCATCTATTAATAACTTCAAGGCATCATATCTGTCATATAGCCACAGGAGCATTAATATCTTGTTCAAAGTTCAAACTAACTACTTGCGGACTGTTGCATATGTTAAACATCAGTATTGTATGTGAAGAAGACGAAAGACTTATTCACTTATATTGATGGAAACGGAGATGAAGATGATGTGGTGGATGTGTGGACATACAAGGCTAGACCGGATAAAAAATGAGGTATTTAGGAAAAGGTTAGAGTGACTAGTATAGCAGATAAGATAAGAGAGGAGAGACCGAGATGGTTTGGGCATGTCAAGAGGAGAAACAACAGCATTTGTGAGCGCAGTTGAAAGCCTTATTGTAGAGTGGAAGAGGAATCAAGGCAGGCCCAAACTGACTTGGGATGAGTGGATTATGCATGACATACTAGATTTGCACATCTCTGAGGACGTGGTCTAGGATAGGAGTTCATGGAGGGAGATGATTAAGGTTAAGGAGGTTTAGGCAGGATATAGAGACTCCTTAGAGTATAATTAGGGGCTTAGATACTCTCTATACTTTCAGTTGACTTTGCACTTTTTTGTTGTTGTTTTTCTCTTACATTATTTGTGCATACACACGGTTATAACTATTTTAATATTGGAAGATTTCTATTTGTGTTTGCTAAATCTCATCACTAGTACACTAGCACACACCATATTCCTATCATTGTGTCATCTAGGCAGCTACATATAGAGCCGGGGGTCTTACTGGAAGCAAACTTTCTACCCCTTGGGATGGAGGTATTGTTTGTCTGCCTTTCGCCCTCCTCAGACCCTAGCGATAGCTTTTGCTGTTGTTAGGATATACTTGTTGGTGGAAACAGAGCAGTAGTTAGATTTTTCATAACGCTTATTCACTTATATTGATGTATGAATGCATTAATCTTCCCCATCCAAAGTCTGTTGGATATATTATGACACTTGTGGGCTTCTACTTCTGATCATGGTTGATTTAGTTGTCGTGTATGATTTATGTAGTCATTTGTGATTTTCTCTGTTGCCTAAGCTTCCTCTACCAATTTTACATGAGGTTCGCAACCCTGTCACCTGAAGTATCTTGTTTGCCATGGCCAGGCACCAGACTGACCGTTTGATGAGCATAGTCATTTATCAGATACTGCCTTGTGTTTGTAGGGTATGTGCATCAGGAATCCAGTTTCGTATGATGAAACTTTATCTCTTGGCAAATTCACTTACCGTTTCAGATAACTCTTATGGCATTTGAATGCAAAGCAATAGTCCTGACGAACTGAACCCTTTTATCTTCCCTAGTCTTGGATGTGCCTGGTCAAAACTGTCACAGTATCCCAATGACTTCATCAGGTATTGTATTGTGCAATATTTTGAATGCCTGTAAACTAAAAATATGAATTCTGCAAGAATCTGCATTGGTTTTTGTTCTTCTGAACTTAAAGCTTAGCAAGCTGACCTTACCCCAGGTCAAGCATGCCGACCTTGTTGATCATATGTCTGAATAGGCATACATATTTCACGAAACATGTAAAAGTGCGATTTCCGGCGGCCTTTTTTTAATATATACTGATTTGGTGAAAAGAAAATATGAAATTGAACTAAGGAGATGTTTGATTTAATTATAAAAATCAAAATTGGAGTCAGAATGATAGAGATCGGAATTGGTATAGGTGCAGCGAGTTGTTTTGCATAAAAGTGAAAATAGATACTAGTCATTATAATTGATTCTAAAAATAAAATCAAAATGATATCCAAGAGATGAAAGATTTTTAAATATTTTTCTTTGATATTCATATAGTTATTTTAATATACTAAAAAACCACTTCAATTGCCCATTCTACACTTTCCAACTAAAAATCCGGGCAAATTATATTTTTTTTTGGGTTAAAATGCTTATATAACCAGAGAAATTAAAGCATTAAGGGGATGCGACACATACAATAGGCTTACTTGTAGGTCCACAAACCGACTTACATGTTCTATTTGGTAATGTATAGCAATCTTAAAATATATAAGCAGCGCCTATGTTTAAGATATGTAGTTAGATCTTATACATCAAACTATATACATGAGTGCATATTATATGTGCTACATCTCTAGATACAAATGCTTCTCCTTCAAAAATATATCTGTTCCAACCTTGCCAAATAAAATACACCGTCGCAGCCAATGCAATTTCCGCTGCCTTGGCTTTCTGCGCTTTTCCTTTGAGTCTTCTATATCTTCAGGCCAACAGTCCGTTTATAGAGTGAACCCTCTATGGGAGAGTGAGTCAGGCTGAAATAGTTAGCCAAATTTGTTTGATAGCCGAGCAAGAGAAGAAGAGGTGCTACAGCGTTTTTTGTTCAGTCGAGCAGAGGTGACATTCTCTATTTTCAAGATAAATTAGACGTTCCCTGGTGGGAAGCTTGTCCAGCCCAGCAAGCCATAGTGTGAAGGAGTGTTTAGGGATGACTGCTGAGTCCCAGACAATCCTGCCCCAACTGACCTTACTGCCCTTATCCCTGAAGTACTCATATGCCAAACGAGGCTTGAGGGTATCTTCCAGTGTCCATGAGGTAATTACCTTTAATGCCGAGCTGCAGGAGCCTTCCCTAACAGCAACTGATCTCGGATCTCCATAAGTTTCTTTAGGAGGGGTGAGTCTGAGATGCGCCCCGTCCTCGACTATAGTGTACAGTGTATTCTACACTTATGATTCATCCTCTACACCCAGAGTGTGTCTTTCTTGTGGTGCAAATCCTACAGGTGCTTGGATAGCAGCGCCAAGTTCTACGCCTTCAGTTGGATAACTCCTAGGCCACCTTCTTCTTTAGGCAGGCTAACCTGAACCAAGTAACCCGTGCCTTTTTGGACCTACTGAGGAACTCCCCCATAAGAAGTGTAGACAAATCTTGTTTACCAGAGTCCTAACTGTTGCTGGAAGAGGTAACCCACTTAGTCGGAAACAGTTTCCTCCCTGCATAATTGACCTGATTAGATGTAATATGCCAGCATATGGGAGGCTTGATGCATTCAATAGCCCTACCTTGTCCATCAGTTTTTTGATGAAAGGTGCCTAGTGTGAGCTCTGCAGCTTGTGGCTTGCTATAGGTATGCCCAAATGTCTAAAAGACATGGTGCCCTCCGAAAACCCTAGGCTGACCTGCAACTAGCTGGTTACGCCACCAATGCATGTGTGGAAGAACTAGGATTTTGTCAGGTTGGCCCTGAGCCCAGAACAGTCACCAAAGTCAGACAGCGCATCCATAATTTTTTTTACTGAGGCAGCATCTCCTCTGGAGAATAGGATAAGGTCATCTGCAAAGCAGATGTGGGTTACTTTCTGCCTGTCGCAGCCAGCATGGTAATGGAACTCCTTGTCATGTCGTAGTCCACGAAGTAGCCTTGATAGGTATTCCATACCAATTACAAATAGGAAGGGGGAGATAGGGTCCCCCTGCCTCAAACCACGCCTGCCCTGGAAGAACCCATAAGGCCTGCCGTTAAGAGAAACAGAGTAGCTGGTAGTGCTCACAAACTACATGATCCAGCCTGTAAAGATAGAGGGAAATCCCAGTCCAAGAAGCATTTCCTTCAGGAAGGACCAACTGATGGAATCAAAAGCTTTCCTGATGTTCACCTTAAGCATGCATTTTGGAGTTGTCCTTTTTCTCACGTAATCTCTGATTAGCTCTTGAACTAAAAAGACATTTTCCATCATGGATCTACCTTTGAGAAAACCAGCTTGAGCAGGATCCATGAGGGAGGCCATGACTGACGTCATTCGCGTTGCAAGGATCTTAGAGATTATCTGTAGATCACGTTGCACCACGAGATAGGTCGATAGTTCTCAACTCTGTGACATAAGCAGCCTTGAGTACCAGAGCAATGACAGCGTGATTGACCTGTTTAAGCAATATGTCATTCCTAAAGAACTCCTGCACCGCAGCAATCAGGTCGGTCCCTACTATCTCCCAAGCTTTAATGAAGAACTGGAAAGAATAGCCATTAGGTCCAGGTGCTTTGTCATTCCCAATGGAGTGCAAAGCAGCTTTGATCTCAGCTTCCTGGACTAGGGCTATAAGTGATTCTGATTGCTGTGCAGATAGCCTGGGACCACCATTCAGGACTTGTGTTCTGAGGGGTTGGACTGGCTGAGCTGAGCCAAGCAGGTCGGTGTAGAAAGATACAAACTGCTGAGCTGCCTGCTCGATAGATGAGGACATAGTGCCATCGCCGAGCTAAACTCCAGTAATATTGTTCTTGCCTTATTTCTTTTAATTATGGAGTGGAAGAATTTTGTATTCCTGTCACTCGAAATTAAATAGGTACTTTTGGCGAGCTGAGCAAAGAATTTTCTTTCAGTCTCCAGAAGGTTAAAAGCCA
This sequence comes from Eustoma russellianum, assembly GCA_036186865.1. Lineage (NCBI taxonomy): Eukaryota > Viridiplantae > Streptophyta > Magnoliopsida > Gentianales > Gentianaceae > Eustoma > Eustoma russellianum. Next base: position 5,076,838 of record AP025072.1, on the reverse strand, counting down.
AGTGCCTTTGTTTCTGCAATTTGTCCTTCCAGTCAGGTGTGCCCCATTGTCCTTCTGGGTGTTCCTGCATGTGCTCGAGCTCTTCCATTGCCTGGTCAGCTCTGCTTGAGATGAGCAAAAAAGATTTCTTGTTCAGCTCCCTGAGGGGGCCTTTCAAGGCTTTCAGCTTCTTGTATATCTGAAACATGGCAGAGCCGTGGATCCGTTGACTCTACTATAAGCTGACCGTAGGTAGAAATTCCTCGTAGTCAGCCCACATGTTGAAGAATTTGAAAGAGCTTCTGACTGCTGGCCTGGAGCTGTCAAGGTTGAGCACAACAGGTGAATGATCAGAAAGGCATCCAGCAGGGTAGAAATGTACCTTTGCCATGGGATTTGTCTCTATGAAGTCTTTGTTGACCATAACTCTGTCGAGTCGAGATTTGACAGAGCCTTTATACCAGGTGTGGAAGCAGCCAGACGAGCTGAGCTCCATTAAACTGCTCTGAAGAATACAGCTGAGCTGGTCCTGAAGCTTATAGTTAGTTGTCGATCTGCCTCTTATTCTCTCTTCTTCACTTAAAATGCAGTTGAAATACCCTAGAACAATTCAAAGTTCATTCTGCATTTGGCTCTGGTTGATGATAGAATTCTACAGTGGCCACCTATCGACAAACATGTTGAAGCCATAGACGAATGTGGCTTGCAAGCTCAGCCCGTCCACCAGAGATGTGATTCTGTAGTGCATAGCCTGAGGATCAGCTGAGACGACCTGGAAAGCTACTAAGGACGGGTTCAGCATACCAAAATTTGCTTATCCGCATGAGAGTCAAGGTTATTTACAAACTCCCATCTTGCCAACTTTTGTTTAAGAAACATATACCTCTTGTTGTTCAATTTAGTTTCTAATAATCCGATGATATTTATTTCGTATTTTCTAACAAAACTATAGACATCATTGTGTTTTAGGGGCTTATTGCATCCCCCAATATTCTAAAAACTTATTATCATTGACTTAAGTGGTTGGTCGTACCTTGGTCTTGCCTTGAGGTGCCTTGAGCTTTTTCCTCAGTGCAAGCACCTTTGATTTCGAGACCACCTTGTTGAATCCGTCCTGAAAGAGAGAGTTGATTCTCTCCACATGGTGTTCCACGTAAACACTATGTTGTTGGCCCTGACCTAGCTCATTTGGGTTGGTTTCAGCTAAGCCCGTTGTGCCTTCCTTTATTTGGTCAGAATGTGGTTGAGGCTCAAGACGCATAAGTGTGGGAGGCTGGGCTGAGTTGAAGTGCCGTGCTGAGTTGATGGTGGCAGGTTGAGCTGTTTCTGGCAAGGCCTTAGTTTGGACGGGTGCGGATTAGTGTTGGGCAGAGTTGAGCTGTGTGGGCTTAGCTGAGCTGGGTCTATGCCTGATGGGCTTTTTTGTGGGAGGGAGGGAAGCAAGTGTTATGGGTTGAAAATGGACTGAGCTGGAAGTCGGCGAGCTGCGTTGATTTATGTGCAGCTCGGCTTCAGTGGGGTTCGTTGAAGTCTGAGGGCCAACTTGTCTGTGAGAAGCTCCACTGTGGCCGAGCTGCCTGCAATCTCTGTAAAACATCGGTATCGTTTCATATTCCACTTTCTGTACTATTGTGGTGCCATTTGAGAGCACCAACTCCACCAAGGTCAGCAATTCTTTGCTAAGATCTATTTCAACTAGGGCACGAGCGTAGTTCCAAGTGCTTCTGTTGGGAGTTAGATGGTCCACGTATAGTGGTGTGCCGAGCTGAGCAAATGCCCGAGAGAAACTGATCTACCCAGAGCATCACAGGAAGGTTCGAAAATTTCATCCAGACTGGGACCTGTGCCATTTCCGTAGCTCCAAAAGCGAAGAATTTGGGCATTTTCTTGAGAATGAGGAATCTGCCATATACGAGATATGGGCCAGCACAGAGCACCTCTTCCATCTCTTTGGCAGATTTGAATTTGAAGATTATCCAACCAGACGCATAGAATTCCACTTTATGTTTGACCTCCATGGATTGGAAATGTTGTGCACAGCTTGCCGTCCTGGAAATCTGCCAACAAAGCAGCCAACAAGACAGCGATCTATTTTCTCATAAATTTGGAGCTCATATATGTTGATGTACACCTTGTCTGGGATGCACACTTCTATCTTCTTGAGCCTAAGTCCATGCTCACGCCTTCTGTTGTTTGCAAAGAGGGTGTTCCAAGCTCTGCCTGGCATTGGCTGAGTGCCTGGCTGAGCTGCTGCATGCCCTAGGTTTTGTGCGGGAAGTGTGATGTTTTGAATTTTGTGGGGTTTGTTTGCAGCAGAGGGCTTACTGGCGTTGGCAGTGCCAAGTGTCACAATATTATTATGCGTGGAGGAGGGAAGTAATGGAGAGGTCACGTGATGGGGCGGTTTGGAGGTTGACTGTCTCGTGCTATCACATCTGGCAGGCTTTTGCCCGCTGGACAAATTTTTTGTTGGTTTCTCTTTCTTCAACATGTTCTTCCAGGTTATTCAAGCTCGAAGGGCGAGTTGCAACCGCTTCCAGATCATTCAATGTAACAGTTACTGCTTTAGCGTGCATTGAGGTAGGGTTTTCACCTGCAGTGGCTCTGACATATTCCCTAGCCTTCGTAGTTGAGCCTTCATCATCAGAACCGCCATGAAAGGAGAATGAGTCATTATCTTCAGAGCTTGAGTTGTTCTTGTAAAAACCAGAATCGTTGACATTTCTGGCTTCATAAGAGCTCTGACCTTGGCCTTCTCTAGCTGCGGCCTCTTCGGCAGAGCAGCTCTGTCGTTTTCTTCCTGCAAACCTTGGAGACATGCAGCTCACGCTGGAGCTCGATGCTGAGTTCGCATTTCTTTTTGAAGCAAGCTTCAGTTTGAGTGCAGATTTTGTTGCTTTGGTTCTAGGCATGTTTGAGTAGTCCCAAGAATCAGAGGACAACTTGTTAATTTTAGTACAAAACGGGCTATGAGGGTGAAGAGAGGATGAGTAAAGATTAGTGAAGAATTCGACGATGAACAAAGGAGAGCCAAAATGGAGTGGTTCCTTTCTAGAGAGAAGGGAGAGAATTTCTCTCCTTACACGCAATTCTTTTAGATGTGTTGTTGGGTCAAATTATCTTTTGATTGTAGGACGTCAGGAGAAAATTTTCTTGGCACCGTTTTCGAATAGGAAAGGAGTGTTCCCTATGCTAGCTTACCCTAGCTACTCCTTCCGATATTGGGAAAAGCGTATAGCTGTCCTCAGTGGAGAATGGACCTTGCTTTCGCAAGGAAAGAAGAAATAAAATAAAAATTGTATCCTCGAAACCTCTACTCTTCTCTGTAACACTTACCAACGTTTGTTTTGAATTTAAATGTTCGTATCAAAATCGGAATAATAGATATTAAAATTAGAATGAATTTAAACAGTAAACGTACATGTATTTAATTCAAAAGATGAAATGAATATCATCGCCATACATGATGTTTAAAACACATTTAAAAAATGTTAATTAAAATACGTATACACACACGATGGTAGCGCAATGGTGACACATTATGAGAGACAATGGTGGGACGTTGGTGGCGGGGTTATGGCAGGTGGTGGTAGGATAGTGGCGGGATTGCGTTGGTGACATAGCAGCGAAGAGATGGCAATGGGATGGTAGCATACGATGACGTGGCACGGTGATAGTACGTCATAGCACGAGGTGGCGCCATGCTATGTTCCGTCGGAACGGAGAAATGAACTTTTTAATACCCAAATATGATCCGGATGAGATCTGAGGAGGCTTCATATGAGGCAAAATATGAAGCCTCCAATCACGCGATGCCACGTGTACAAAAGGGCCCGCTATTTACTTTTTTTCCTTTTTTAAAAAAAAGCTCTTTTGTACACGCGGCGTCGCGTGATTGGAAGCCTCATATTTTGTCTCATATGAGGCCTCCTCAGATCTCATCCGAATATGATCTATGGGTTTTTAGAAGGTTTTGATACCCATAGTTTCGTATTAAATAAATAGTATTTAATGTTATAAACTCGAATAATAATATAAATAAAACAAGAAGAAGAAGCAATATATTCTTCAAAGGTATATCCCAATTCATACAAGAAGTTGTCCTATTTATAGGGTATAACAAGTGTAACCTCTTGCTAAGGTTAATGCCCACTACCACCATTATCCTTAGTGGGTGTTAATGTCCTTAGTGGGGGTTAATATTTGGACATCCACTAACCCACTAACATACATAATAATACACAATATTCCCCCTTGGATGTCCAAGTTTTATAAAATATCTCTCGTTAAAACCTTGCCAAGAAAAACCCAGTGGGATAAAAACTTGGTCGAAGGAAAAAAGAGTACACATTCATAAAATTGGTAAGTGTGATATACTGTCTCGTTAAAACCTTGCCAAGTAAAAACATGTGGGACAAAAACTTGGACGAAGGAAAAAGAGTACAGTATGTATAGTAATCATACTCCCCCCGATGCTGACAAGAGGTCTTTGAGTTGACGCATTCCAATGCTGTAGACCATCTTTCTAAATGTAGTTGCTGGTAGTGCTTTGGTGAACAAATCAGTAAAAATTTTTGTTTGATTGTATATGATGGATATCAATGTCGCCATTCTTCTCAAGATCATGAGTGTAGAAAAATTTTGGTGATATATGTTCCGTTCATTCTCCTTTGATGTAGCCATTATTAATTTGAGCAATACATGCAACATTATCTTCAAACAATATCGTCGGAGTCTTTCTTAGTGAAGATAATCCACATGATTCTTGAATATGTTGAATCATTAACCTTAACCATACACATTCACGACTCGCTTCATGTAATGCTAAAATCTCAGAATGGTTGGAAGATGTGGCTGTTAATATCTGTTTCACTGATCTACATGATATAGTTGTACCTTCACAAGTAAAAACATATCCACTCTATGATCTTCCCTTATGAGGGTCAAATAAATAGTCAGCATCAGCATATCCCACCAACTGTGACTCAGAATTTTTTGAATAGAATAAACTCATATCTATTGTTCCATGAAGATAGCGTAAAATATGCTTAACATCATTCCAATGTCTTCGTGTTGGTGTAGAGCTATATCTCGCCAATAAATTCACTGAGAATGCTATATCTGGTCTCGAGCAATTTGCAAGATACATTAAAGCACCAATAGCACTAAGATAAGGTACTTCTGGACCTAATAATTCCTCATTATCTTCTGATAGTCGGAATGGATCTTTCTTTATATCTAATGATCGTACCACCATAGGACTACTCAATGGGTGAGCTTTGTCCATATAAAATCTCTTCAAGATCTTCTCCGCGTATGCATATTGATGAAGACAGATTCCATTAGGCAAATGCTCGATCTGCAGACCAATACAAAATTTGGTTTTTCCAAGATCTTTCATCTCAAACTCTTTCATGAGATAATTAGCAGTTTTGGTAAGCTCTTCAGGAGTTCCAACAAGATTCAAGTCATCAACGTATACAACAATTATAGAGAACCCATTTTCAGATCTTTTGATAAATACACATGGACAAATTGGATTGTTTACATATCATTCTCTAATGAGATACTCACTGAGACGATTACACCACATCCTGCCAGATTGTTTTAGTCCATATAAGGACCTCTGTAATTTGATTGAGTACAATCCATGTGTCTTTTGGTCACATATTGTAGGCAATTTTAATCCTTCAGGGATCTTCATATAAATATCATTATCTAAAAAACCATATAAGTATGCGGTACCACATCCATTAACCGCATATCAAGGTTTTTAGCAACTGTCAGGCCGATTAGATATCGTAATGTTATGACATCAATTACTGGAGAATATGTTTCATCATAATCAAGTCCAGGTCTTTATGAAAAACCTTGCGCAACAAGACGTGCCTTGTATCGCACAATCTCATTTTTCTCATTGCGTTTTCGTACAAAAACCCATTTATATCCAATAGCCTTTATCCCTTCAGGGGTTTGGACTACAGGTCCAAATACTTTGCGACTTTCTAATGATTTCAGTTCTGCTTGGATTGCATCTTTCCACTTTGGCTAATCATTTCTGTGTCGACATTGTTCAATGGATCTCGGTTCACCTCATTTACGATTTCACATGCAATACCATAAGCAAAAACATGATCAATAATAACCTTTTGTATATCCCAATTTTCTCCTGAACTTACATAATTCAAAGAAATTTCTTCAAAATTTTGTTCATTTGCTTTTCCAGGAGCAACTTATTTATCAACTTTAGACTGATCAGTTTCAATTTCTATAGCACTTTCAGGTTGTGAACTTTTTTGCTCTTCTGGAGTATTCTCTTCGGAAGCATTAACTTGTACCCTTCTCTTTCGAGGGTTTTTATCTTTTGCATCGACAGGGCGTCCAAGTTTTAGACTTGTTTTTGGTATACCGTTATCATGTCTTTCAGAGGCATCAAGCCGAACTGGCGTATTCATCACCAGAATGTGGGATTTTGTTATCTTGTGACTATCAGTAAATGCGTCAGGCAACTTATTTGCAACATTTTGTAAATGAATTATCCTTCTTACTTCTTGCTCGCATTGATTTGTTCGTGGGTCAAGATGAGAAAGTGAAGGAACGTTCTATGTAATTTCACGTCGTTCTTTAGGAAACGGTACTTTGTCTCCCCCTAACGACGGGAAAACTTTCTCATCAAAGTGACAATCAACATATCTTGCCTTAAATAAATCATCCGTCAGGGGCTCAAGATATCTCACAATAGATGGAGAATCAAAACCCACATATATGCCTAGACTTCTTTGAGGACCCAGTTTTGTCCGTTGTGGTGGAGCAATCGGAACATAAATTGCACAACCAAAAATCTTTACGTGCGAAATATCAGGCTGCTGGCCAGATACCATTTGCAATGGCGAATATGGTTGAAACGAACTAGGTCTAAGCCGTATTAATGCAGATGCATGCAAGAATTGCATGTCCCCAAGCTGTCATAGGTAAATTAGATCTTAAGAGCATAGGTCTAGCAATCAGTTGTAAACGTTTTATAAATGACTCTGCCAGACCATTTTGAGTATGCACATGTGCCACTGGATGCTCAACATCAATCCCAATTGTCATGCAATAATCATTAAAAACTTGGGAAGTAAATTCACCAGCATTATCAAGACAAATAGATTTAATTGGATAATCCGGAAATTGTGTTCTTAAGCGTATAATTTGAGCAAGAAGCTTGGCAAATGCTACTGTTCGTGTCGAAAGCAAACTCACATGAGACCATCGTGAAGAGGCATCCAATAAGACCATAAAATATCGAAATGGTCCACAAGGGGGATCAATGGGTCCACAAATATCTCCTTGTATTCTTTGTAAAAATATAGGAGATTCAACATGAACCTTTATCGAGGATGACCTCTTGATTAATTTTCCTCGTGAACAAGCAACACACATAATCACGAGGTAAAGAATCTTCTGGTTCTTTACAGGATGTCCATGTGAGTTTTGTACAATTCTACGCATCATTACCGATCCCGGGTGGCCAAGTCGATCATGACATAACATGAATAATGTTGGATTATTGAATTTCTGGTTCATCACAATATTAGATTCTACTGGATGTATAGTTGCATAATACAATCCAGAGGAGAAAATTGGGAATTGTTCTTTTACAAGCTTCTGGCCTGAGTCTTTGTATGTAATACATAAAAATTCCATATTCTCTTTATTCATGGTTTCAATATGAAAACCATTAAGACGTATGTCTTTAAAACTCAACAAGTTTTATTTCGACTTGGTAGAAAATAATGTCATATTTATCAACATAGGTGTACCACACGGTAGTATAATAGTTGCTCTTCCAGAGCCCTCAATCAATGATGTAATATCCGAAATTGTACTAACATTTTCTTTTGTCAATTGCAATGTCGAAAAATATTTTCGATCACGAAGAATTATGTGTGTCGTTCCACTGTCAACCAGACAGATGTCCCCACCATTCATCTTGAATATATGTCTAGCATAACATATACAATGTTCATAATTAAATTTAATTCCAAAGAATCAATACATAAATGGAAATTATAATGTCAATGACAAAGAAATTTTATTTATGCTAATAGATAAGTTTAAATTGAAACAAAGTTACATGCTAAGATATCATAAACTAAACAAAAACTTATCCAAAGAAAACATGACTAATCATGAAAAATAACTAGACATCCTACGTAATTATGCTCGGCCATTGTTATTTGTAACACCATCCACAAACTGGATTCTATTGCCATCCATACTTGGGACCATAAGATAATCTTCAAGATCTAAATCATCAAAATGATTGGGGATGGTGTCATCATTATTTGCTATGCTTCCAAAGTCTGCAAAATTACTTTGTTTTCCCTTGCCTTTATCCTTCTGGGATGCCTGATAAAGATCAACCAAATGTTTTGGTGTACGGTAAGTGCGAGACCAATGCCCTTGAAATCCGCATCGATAACATGTCTCATCGTGATTCTTAGCATTTGCACCATCTTTTGCAGTTTTTGCCTTTTCATGCGGCTTTTCATTATTTTCTCACTTCTGGTGGTATGGTGCAAAGCTTCTACCATGGCCACGACTACGACCACGACCTCTACCACGATCATTAAAAGTTGCATTCGCTTCAGTGAATGATTTTGATCCGGTCGGGTGAGAAGTGTGGTTTTTCATTAGCAATTCATTATTTTGTTCAGCAACTAAGAGGCATGAAATGAGCTGGGAATATTTTTCAAAATTTCGTTCCCTGTATTGCTGCTGCAGGAGCATGTTCGATGCATGAAAAGTAGTGAATGTTTTTTCTAATATGTCAGCATCAGTAACTTTATCTCCACACAACCTCAATTGGGAGACAATAGAAAACATATCAGAATTATATTCATTGACTGTTTTATAATCTTGCAACCTCAGGTGCAACCAGTCATATCGAGCCTTTAGGAGGATAACACTTTTATAATGATTATATCGCTCCTCTAGATTTTTCCACAATTTCCGAGGCTCTTTCACCCCAAGATATTCGGATTTCAGCCCGTCGTGGAGATGATGGCGAATGAATATAATGGCTTTAGCCTTATCTTGCTCACTAGCCACAACATCATCCTTAATTGTATGCCCAAGATTCATAGCCATCAAGTGGATTTCAGCATCAAGAACTCATGCCATGTAATTTCTGCCGGAAATATCAAGGGCAGCAAATTCCAATTTGGTGATGTTCGCCATTTGTCTGATTTATACATAAAGAAAATATATCAGAAGATGATATATTCACTCAAAACTACAAGTTTGAGTAAATATTATATGCTTCAGACATAAATAATAGGTCATAATAAATCGTACTAATAAAATTTAATTAAAAAACTGTATATATGGCATTAACAAAAGATGAAACCGTAATGAACATGTGAAGTAAACCGACTCGGTAATACCCATGAAAGATCAAAAGACAACATACTAAGCTGAATCGTAGACAAAAGATCAAAGAAATGACAATTGGGTAGTGTCTGACCGTGCACTAGTATATTTTTGGAGGGAGGAACAACTAAATGTTCAAAGGAGTAGAAAAAAGGCAGTCCAAAAGCGAAGAGCGAAGGTGGGAGCATATTGTTTTTGATGTAATTTAATTATCATTGTTGACATGATGCTACTTCAGTAGCAAACTTGTTGAAGAAAAGCTTGTCTCTGATATAAAAATATGTATCTCTTTTTCAAGTGCTAACACTACCGTTGGTCCACAATATACTATTTAATCTCAATAGTGATATTTAACAAAGTGGACCACAACACAACCAAACACAAAAAGGAAGAAGAAGAAACCAAGTTCTATAGCCTCCACTTTTGAAACTACATTCACAGCACACACATGCACAAACTATTTATCACATGAATATATATATATATATATATATATATATATATATATATATATATATAGACACACACACACACAAATGGGTTGCTGCCAATTTCTATGGAACATACTATTCTTGAATTTAAATTTCCTTATGCACACACTGCACGATTCTCACATCATCATGCCCACACTAATATATATACCAAATAATGAAAATACTGTTCAAATGAATGGCTAATCAATATTGTTTAAGAGCATGAAAATAATGCCAGTTATGCCAAATGAGAATGACGAAATAGTAAAGTATGATCTTACCATGATGTATCTTCTATAGTAGGTAAAATGTCGTGCTGATAACGTGTTATAAACTCGAATAATGATATAAATAAAACAAGAGGAAGAAGCAATATATTCTTCAAAGGTATATCCCAATTCATACAAGAAGTTGTCCTATTTATAGGGTATAACAAGTGTAACCTCTTGCTAAGGTTAATGCCCACTACCACCATTATCCTTAGTGGGTGTTAATGTCCTTAGTGGGGGTTAATATTTGGACATCCACTAACCCACTAACATACATAATAATACACAATATTTAATTCAACTTTTTCCTTTTTTCTGTTTTCCATCAACCGGAAAGAATAATTTGCCCACAAAATAATTAAGATCAAAGTGTGGCCATAAAAGGAAACTCAACTTATTCTTATGATATGAGATGATTCACCAAGAATAGAAAATCAAGGAGCGAATGGATGAAACAGCTTATTTGTAAAAACTAATTAGGATGCTATAAAAATTAAAATCAATACATATTACCAGTAAACTAGGTTTAGTAATATATTTATCGACTCAAATGATTTAATTCAAATGCAATGAATCCAAGAACTATTCAAATCATCGTTACTATCACGTTTCCAAACATATTTTTGAGATGACATGTTATCGAAGTACTTGTAGTGCCCCTCTGCATGAACTCTGAATCTCTATAATATTAAGTTCATATGAGCAACAATTTCTCATGGTTTCTAAATGTCAAGACATTGCTCATCCCTCGGCTCGGCTAGTTTAGCATTTCAAGCCTAAAACCCTGTTCAAATTCGTATTCGTTAAATAATCAAATATTTCGTGTTCGGTTCGTTAGAATTCAAAATCGTTAATATAAAGGTATATTCATGTTCGGATTTGGCTCGATAAGGTCGTGTTTGGATTCGTTAGAGTTCGAGGTCGATAAGAGTAACAAACTATTTGTGTTCGAATTCTGATTTGGGTTCGAGTTCTGGTTCGGTAGACCCATTGGTTTGTCTACCATAAACACAATTGCACAAAGCAAAAAATCATTGTCTAATGCAAAACGTTTATAGCTAATAAGACAAACAAAAATAAATCCAAAGTCTCTCGTCGAAAATTCACAAATCACAATGTCGAGATAGGTGTCGATATGCTTCATTCCTTGCCGTCTGTAACCAACATAGTCACCAGTAAAACACGTCGAGCAATAAAATTAAGAATCTAAAACACAAATGTTGAAGTACATCAAAAATCTACTGCAAAAGATCAAAAAATGTTTCAAGATAGAATTGTGGGTTAATTACATATGGTATCCATACTTCTCCACAAAGTTTTAACTAGCATTCATACTTTCATGAAACTCGCTTACCAGCCATACTTATAGGTGAAATTAACATCTGGCATCCGGCAACCGGGAATTGACCTACTGTAGGCGGTTTTGATGAAAATTCCTTATATTTTTAACTTTTCTCTCACTTGGCGCCAAACTTTTCCCAACCATGGTTAAATCCTTCTTCCCTCCATTATCCCAACACAATTACCTCTGCAGGCCAAACAGACTCAGACATGGATTCTGTGGAGGATTCTACTGACCCTTCTGAGCTTTCTTCCACCTTGTCAACAATGATTGGTTGTGATCCGGTGTTCTCTTCTTCCCTCTTAGCTTCATCTTCTTCCTTGATTTCCGCTACTAGATGATCTTCTATGGTTGTTTCCGAATAATCTAAAGTTGGGTGTATGTCCTGAAGCTCCTACAAAACTTCTCCGGATACGGTTGTTGGCATCAATGTGTTGTTATCGTCAACATCCTCAATCTGAAATTGGCCATCATGTTGAGCTTCTTTCTCCTCAGCAACCTTTCCTCTGTATCTATCTGGACATCATTTTCAGATGTGAACATTGTTGTATGGAACCCTTCTTTTCACATTACTGCACTTAGCTTTCACGTGCCCCAATCACCTTCACGTGGCCCGATCCTAAAAAAAAATCAAAGAAACCCCCACAAACACACAAACCCAGATTCCACAAAACAAGAATTTCAACAAAGGTCAAAACTTTGGGATCTTTAACGCTGAATTGAGCTGAGCCGCATGAAGAAAGAGTCCAAAAAAACGTACATTTACGTGTATTTTGGGCGTTTCTACGTGTTATAATGGGTATAAAGCCATGAAAACAAACTGGGTCCGTTGAATTTTTCAGGGGCACTATGAATTATTATTGGTGAATCCGCTTAGAGGAAGAAGAAAAGAAGAAGAAAACTGGGGGAATAGGGTAGGGGAAAAAGCACAGGTTCAGAGGGGGAATTTTTCAGATGGTTTTTTTTAAGTTGACACGTAGCATTCATCTATTGGTCCGTGTTGAAAAAGATTTTGTTTAAAAAATTACACTACTGGGACACGTGTAGGGGGGGCTTTTTGATTTTTTCCCTTTATTATTGAAATGGGTGATACACAACTTTGGTTAAAGTCGGGTTAAAATTGAGGTTAAGTCCGGTCAACGGTGGATTTGAGCAGTCAACAGTAAACCAGCAGGTCATCCAGATGTCAGGTGTTAATTTTACCAATAAATATGGCTGGTAAGAGAGTTTCATGAAAATATGGGTGCTACTTAAAACTTTGTGGAAAAGTATGGATACCAGGTACAATTAACTCATAGAATTGTTAACTCTAGTAAAAAAAGCTACAACACTTTTAACATCAGCACTATGTTTTGCATATCCGACTTCCCACATAAACTAGAAATGTATAAAATGTGATGCAACGCTTGAAGTAAATTTACAGTTATGCATGCTAAAGAAACTCACATATTCCTCCAGCTTTCTTTATCTTCTCCCTTCTCATTTAGCCTCAATCAGTAAGATGAATGTCTTGGAATAATTGCTCTTCCTCCTATTCATAGAAAACAAGAATTGTTATAATTAAAATATACGCTATAACGTATAAGAACAATAAACATATAAACAAAAGCAGAGTTTAGCAAAATTTTACCTGAATAGTCTTTTTCAAACCATAAATGTCACAGACCCAATCGCCGGTACACATTAACATCTCCACGGTGTCAACCGATAGAGATGCACGATAATCATCAATTACTCTTCCACTGGCGCTAAACATTGACTCAGAAGCAACGGTATTGATCGGAGCATACAAAATATCACATGCAAGCTTAGATAAAATATTAAACCTCACATTAGACATTTTCCACTATCCTAAAACATCCAGCTTTGCATGACATGCACTTGTAAGCCTATGTTCCCCTAAATAGGTTTTTAATTCTGAAGCCATATGTTGTGTTGTATCAACCTGACTCATCAGCATATCAATTTCTTGAAATCCTTCCCACATCTCATCACTTTTCCCTCCATTCGAAGAAGCAACTTCCAAACCTCCTTGAGACACTGTCGCCCGTTCAGTTTCGTTTGCATTTTAATCATATTCAAAAACGTATCCGTCATACAAATCATGCAAAATCTTCACAATCTCATCCACATGCATTTGAGCATTAAATTCTCTATACATAACCACAAACGCATGTCTGATTAGATCCATCTTCAACCTCGGATCCAAAATAGCAGCTAAAGAGAGCAACACATTACAGTCACCCCAGTATTTGTCAAACTTCCTTGACATGCTTTCAGCCATGTACTATCCGAAGACTAATTCTTTTTACCATTCCACGAGAAAAAGATTGGTAGTGGGATATTTCGCACCAGAAATCAAGTTTGTTACGCCATAAAAAACATGCAAAAAGTCACAAACTTCCCCAACTTGCATCCACCCGGATGTAGTTGGGTACATAACAAAACCCAGGATCAATATCAACATATCTTTGAAAGACGTCTTTTACTGGTAAAGCTGCAGCCAACATCATATAGGTCCTATTCCATCTTGTGGGACAGTCCAAAATGAATTTTTTTGTAGGAAGTTGAAGTTGCTTCTTGATTTTACTGAACTGAATAAGACGAGACTCAGAACTGTTCAAGTACTTAACTGCTTCTTTAGCAATCTCAATTTTGTTTACAATTTCAGCTAAGTCGTCTTGAACTAGCAGATTAAGTATGTGGGCACAACAACGTACATGGAATAATTTTTCTCCGATACTTAATGCTTTCCTTAGCATGAAATCGTCCCTCAGCCTCCTAATGCATACATCATTATAGCTAGCATTATCAACAGTGATGCTACAGACCTTGTTATGAATTCCCCATTCAGTAAAACATTTAGTAGCGCATCATCAATAATGACCCCAGTATGTGGTTGTGGGACATTGCAAAAATTTAAAACTCGTTTTTTAAGATTCCAATTAGAATCAACAAAATGCACAGTCACAACTATATACTGTGTCTTTTGTCCAGATTTCCATAAATCAGTTGTGTTGTTGATTTTACTAATATCCTTTAAACAACACATTATCTTCTTCTTCTCCAGCTCATATGTCACCCAACATCAGCTCATATGTCACCCAACAATCACTCTAAATTGTGTGCCTACTTATTCTTTCATAAAAAGGAGAAATCGTCTTGCAGAATTTATCAAACACGACATGCTCCATCATCTTAAAACGATACTCATGGACAAGAATCATATAAGATGCGACTTCACGATCCTTAGCATGATCGTGTTAGGTCCGAAATACACTCTAGAGGGGGGGTGAATAGAGTGTTTAGCTCTTTTGCAGAATTTTCTCGTTTGTCTCAACTCAAAAAGATATTCAAAATCAGAGCAAGAATGTGAGATGAGAAATAGTTAATGAGTACACCGGATATAGAGTGGTTCGAATCGTAAACGATTCTACTCTACTACCACTTTGTTTCCAAAGTGGATTTTCAACAACTACTCTTCTTATTATGAACAATAAGAACAACTACAGCAACACTTACACTTAACACTTTAGTGTAAGCAACAACAACAGCAACTTCTTGCACAAAACACACTTGTGCAACTACAGCAACTACAGCTCTTAGCAAGAACAACTTCTTGCTTCATCACAACTTCAACAAAAGTTCCATCAAGAACTTCTCACAGTGGGTTGAAGAAATATAGTAAGGTTCACACTTTCTCACAAGTCTAAGCACAAGCAAGAGATCAAATATTTATGGTTCCTCTTGTGCTTGACTCTATTTCTCTCAATATACAACAATGAAGATTAAAGAAAGCTAGACAAGCTTTAAACAAATTTACAAGTATGAGAGAAATATACAACAATGGAAAATAAAGCTAGATGATGTTGAAAGTGTGTTTTTGCCTCATCCAAACCTCCTCTATTTATAGATAAAGTTCACCACGTTTTTGAGGCTCTCCACCAAGTCTTCATCTTCAAAAATGTCAAGATAATACCCAAATAGTCTCTAGCCACCCTATGGAGTGATTTGATCTTGGATAGCCATCCTAGAGAATCTTAGACATGTATACAATAGTCAAGGAAGCATGTAATAGGTTGGGTTAAAGTCCACAAAAATTTTGAGCAAGATTGGAAAGAGAAAACATCATAAATCTCCCTTTGATTTTGTTCCAGCGTTCAGAAAATTTGAATTCTGGGGGACATCAATCGATCAAAGTGCCTGGAAGGGAGAGATCGATGTCCTCCAGAAGTTTGCAGTTTTGACACTGTCTGACATCGATCGATCGATGTCAGTGACATCGATCGATCGATGTCACTTGGTTTAGAGATCGATGTTTGCTGATCAACATCGATCGATCGAAGTCCTTTGGCTGAGAGTTCGATGCTCCCTGATTGACATCGATCGATCGATGTCAGAGGCTGAAATGACATCGATCGATCGATGTCCCCAGCTTGAGAGATCGATGTCAACCAGTGAGTTCCAATCTCAACCATTTTTAGCCATAGAGTGATTTTCTCATTTTGCATCAAATATCAAACACAAATTTAACTCATTCAAAACATCTTTTCATCATCAAAACATTTTACAACTTAACAATCTCCCCCTTTTTGATGATTTCAAAACCATGATTCAAAAGATGTTTTTTTACATGATACTTTTTCAACTAAACTTGATATTTTACAACTCCCCCTTTGTTCATGCTCCCTCATCATATGAACACATCAAAAAAATTTCAATCTACCCAAAATGTGTTATCAATACCAATATGCTCCCCCTCAACCTATGCATCAAGTTTCACATTTTCATCATTTCAATATGTAAAGCATATCAAGAAACTTCATGTCATGCAATACCAAATTCAACTTCTCAAGCTAAGTTATGTGATGCAAAAACACCAATATCATATCAAGATGAGACATTAAGATACCAAGCTATAACATGCCAAAAACTAAATCATGCAATGTTTAGCCAACAATGCCAAACATGACAAATCCAATGCCCAAACAATCATGCCAAAAACCAATGCCCAAACATGCTAAAGCCCAATTATGCCAACAATAATTTCTACCATGCCAACAATACCAAGATCAATTATTACTTACCCATCATGCCAACAATGCCAAACACCAAGATCAAAAACATCATGCCAACAATGCCAAATACTTCTCCCCCTTTTTGAAAGCATCAAAACATAAGAGATACCAAAACGAAAAGATAAATACCATTGAGAAATATCAAGTTTTGAGATACATACTCAAACTTGCAACACTATGCATAACTACGAGGGAATGGGGAATCATAAAGGACTACTCCTCATTGGAGGAAAAACACAATCCGGAGAGAGCTGCCTTGAGTTTAGTTTTTAGCTTTTGGTATTTTGTCTTCTGAACATCCAATTCCGTTTGCAGAGCCGTAACTTGAGTGTTGACTTTCGTTTCAATGATGTTGATACGCTCCTGAAAGTTCTTATATTCCTTTTGTAGATCATCAATACGGACTGCTTCCGTGGTCAAGTCTTCACCCCATTGACCAAGTGTATGACGAATATCGTCAATTTCGGCCTCTGCATCGAACTCTTCATCTGACCCACTTCCTTCTGTCATCGGTGCTTTTCCTTTGTTCTTTTTGGAAGTGGAGTTTGGTTGTGGAGGCGGTTGTGGTGAAGGATGAGAGGAGGGTGCTATGGGAGGTTCGGTAGGAGATGGTGGAGGGATAGGATCTTCCGGCTCTTCCTCGTCTTGTTCCGGTTGGCCACCCCGCTTTTGTGCCTCTTTCCGGGATTTGTGGATTTGTTGAATATTGGCTTTTGTGTAGTAGTCTTTGTTGGTAATTGGATCCGTGAATTCATCATTCAACTCCACATTAGCCTTTTTAAGCAATCTATATATGAGATTGCTATATGGAAGCGCTTTTGATTTCTTGGTGGCGGCTTCCAACATATTTGCAAAAACAATTTTCCCAAAATTTAAAGGCTCCTTCATAGCAATACGATAAGCAACGTAGAAATCTAAATTGCTCGGAAGTTTAGCCGACTTGCCGTTTACACAAAAAGTTACAATGGCAAGTAACACTCTATAAACTAACGGCATGTCATTTGTGTTCTTGGTGGGGTGAAAACCTAGAAATGTCTTTACTTCGTCCTCAGAGACTTGGTACTTATATGTGACCCACCTCCAGGGATCAAAATCTTCCAACCACTCATCCGGAACCTCAAGCAATTCATTGAATGTTTTAGATGTAAACATCAACAAATGTTTCTATTATTGTATTCAAGGCATAAGGCTCCCCATGTTTATAATCTACCCACATATTTGCATAAAACATTCTAGTATATCGGGTAGATATGGTGGTCATCTCTGAGACCTCCCAAACAGGTCTCCATTTTTGAACATCAAACCAATCAATGATTGGTTTTAATTCTTCATTGCTCAAAATATCCTCTATTTTGAGCAATTTTAATGGAATGGTAGCCCTTTTCTTGTGCTCCCATTCAGTGAATACCATTTGGGCTCTAAGAGCGATATAGGCAAATTTACCTGTTCCAGTTGGCTCTTTCAAGGCATCTTTGTATTCTGAGGACTTGAGTCATGGAAAATTGTTGATGGTTAGCCTACTCCTTGTTTCAGTCAACATAGTGCTATGAGAGGGAGTGGCCTTCTTCCTCAATCCTTGTGTCCTAGACCCCGTTGGCACTTGAGGATTAGATTGGGGTGGCGTAACATCTTCTTCCTCAGAGGTTCGTTGCCTTTTTGCAGTTTGTTTCGTTCTTGGTGCCATTTGTTGAGTTAGGTTTCGGATTTTGCAAAGAAGTATATGGAATGATGAGATTCAGTAGTGAAAATGAGAGATTTTGAAAAGAATTTGAGGTTTAGAGATGGCTTTTGGATTTTGGTGAAGAGAATTTTTCGTTTCTGCAGAGAGGGGGTTAGGGTTCGTGTTTGGGAAAGAAGAAAGTGAAAAGGAGGAAAGGGGATTGCAGGTTTAATAATCCTGTCCGCGCAGACATCGATCGATCGATGTCTGGGACTTCGATCGATCGATGTCCTATACATAGATCGATCGATGTCTGTTTTTACAGCAGTCTCTGAGACTGCCACATAGATCGATCAATGTATGCAGGAATCTGTATTTTTGACCTTTTTAACCTTCTATCCTTGGTTTATCATCCCTAATCTTGTTCTAATTGATTCGAATGTCTCAGTGGGAAGGGATTTGGTAAAGATATCCGCCAGTTGGTCATTTGTTGGAACAAACTCAATGCATACCAATCCTTTTTGAATGCAATCTCTTATGAAGTGATGCTTTACTTCAATGTGTTTTGTTCTACTATGATGAACCGGGTTTTGTGCTATACTTATAGCTGATGTGTTGTCACATAAGATGGGAACCTTATCAAACTTAACATTGTAATCGTTCAAGGTGTTGATCATCCAAAGTAGCTGTGCACAACACGAAGCGGCCGATACATATTCGGATTCCGCCGTTGAAAGTGACACACTATTTTGTTTCTTGGAGAACCAAGAAACTAAGCAATCTCCAAGGAATTGACATGTCCCGGAGGTGCTTTTCCTATCAACAAGATTTTCGGCATAGTCGGAGTCACTATATCATCTTAGATCAAAACAACCATTTTTGGGATAAAACAACCCAAAGTTCAAAGTTCTTTTTAAATACCTAAAGATACGTTTAATGGCAACTAAATGCGATTCCTTAGGCATACTTTGAAATCTAGCACATAAGCACACACATTGCAAAATATCCGGCCTACTAGCGGTTAAATAAAGTAAACTACCAATCATACCCCTATATTTTGTTACCTCAACCGGCTTTCCTTTTTCGTCTTTGTCAAGCTTTGTACTTGTGCTCATCGGAGTGCTCACACTTCTTCCATCCTCGAATTTGTATTTCTTGAGCAAATCCTTTGTATACTTAGTTTGAGATATGTACATTCCATCTTGAGTTTGCTTGATTTGTAGACCAAGAAAGTAGTTGAGTTCACCCATCATGCTCATTTCAAATTCTACTTCCATCAATTTTGCAAAATGCTCACAAAAGAGAGTCATTAGTAGCACCAAATATGATATCATCTACATAAATTTGAACAAGCAATTGATGGTTTCCTTGTTTTTTAATAAAAATAGTAGTGTCGACTTTTCCTCTTGAAAACTCATTCTCAAGAAAGTTGTTACTTAATCTATCATACCAAGCTCTAGGAGCTTGCTTAAGTCCATAAAGGGCCTTTTTGAGTTTAAAAACATGATTTGGATAATCATGATTTTCAAACCCCGGAGGTTGAGCTACGTAGACCTCTTCTTGAATTATTCCATTCAAGAATGTGGATTTCACATCCATTTGATATAGTTTGAAATCCTTATAGCATGCATATGCTAATAGCATCCTAATAGCTTCTAACCTAGCTACGGGAGCAAAGGTCTCATCATAGTCTATGCCTTCCCCTTGCCTATAGCCTTGGGCTACTAACCTAGCTTTGTTTCTAGTGATGTTTCCTTTATCATCCATTTTGTTTCTAAATACCCATTTAGTGCCAATTACGGGATGATCACTAGGTTTAGCAACTAATTTCCAAACATCACTTCTTTCAAATTGATTTAATTCTTCTTGCATAGCTAATACCCAATCTTCATCATTTATTGCCTCCTTTATATTTTTAGGCTCAACTTGTGAGATGAAAGCATTTTCATTGAATTTTCTCCTAGTGACTATACCTTGGCTAGTTTCACCTAATATCAACTCTTTAGGGTGATCTTTCCTATACTTATATGAATTCGGTAAATTTGAGGTATCTTCTCCTACTTCTTCATCTTCCGCCTTAGGTTCAAGGGGATCAATCCTAAGGTCAATAACAATATTTCCTTTTGGATTTTTAAATTTCTCTATATGACTTACTTCAATTATTTCATCATCATCATCATCATTATTAATGTTTGATTTATCCTCAATGAGTTTACTAAACTTGACATGAATTGATTCTTCAACTTTCATGCTTCTTTTATTATATAAATGCCTTGCTATTTTGAGCATAATCCCATGAAGATTCCTTCATCCGCTTTGAAGTCGAGTTTATCCAAGTTGTCTTTGGTGTTAAGTATAAAATACTTACAACCAAATACCTTGAAATAACCAATATTTGGTACTCTACCTTTCCAAAGCTCATAAGGAGTCTTTTTGAGAAATGGTCTCAAATAAACTCTATTGATCACATGACAAGCGGTATTTACCGCTTCGGCCCAAAAATATTTGGGTAGCTCAAATTCGTTTAGCATGGCTCTACTCATTTCTTGAAGTGTTATATTTTTCCTTTCCGCAACACCATTTTGTTGAGGAGTTCTTGGAGCTGAAAAATTGTGTCCATACCCTTTGGATACACAAAATTCTTGAAATTCTCCATCAAACTCTCCACCTCTATCACTTCTAATTTCCTTAATTGTGTCTTCTCTTTGATTTTCTAATCTCTTACAAAGCTTTATAAATTCTTGACATGCACCATTCTTTTTAGCTAAGAACATTACCCAAGTGTACCTAGAGAAGTCATCTACCACCACAAAGGTGTAATGTTTTCCACTTAGACTTGCCGTACCAATATCCCCATACAAATCCATATGAAGCATTGTAGAGGTTTGGTGGTGGAGATTTCACTTTTGGGTTTGAAACTTGTTTTAACAAGCTTTGCCTTTTGACAAGTGTCACATAAGCCATAGTTTTCGAAATTTAATTTTGGAAGACCTTGGACTTTTTCATTTTTGCAAATCTCTTTGAAATTTTTAAAACTAATGTGTCCAAGTCGTCTATGCCATAGTTGAGTCAAATCATTTTTGGCAACTAGGCAAGAAACATTTTGTGACATCAAATCATGTGTGCTAAATTTGTAAACATCATTTTTACGAATAGCTTCAAAAACAATCTTATCGTTCTTTTTCACAACACATTTTCTTTTCACAAATTCAATTTGAAAATTAGCATCACATAGTTGGCTAACACTTATCAAATTATACTTAAGCCCTTCTACATATAATACATTATTAATAGTAAAAGAAGAATTATCAATTTCTCCATGTCCAAGGATTTTGGCTCTCCCATTGCCAAAATGCACCGTTCCACCATCTCGGAGCTTGAGCTTGGTGAACAACGTCTTGTCTCCGGTCATGTGCGTTGAACATCCGCTGTCCATAAGCCATTTGGTTCCTTCTTCTTTGGCTATTCCATTTATCTTGAGAGCCTACAAAACCAAAAGATGTATGCATTGGCACCCTTTGATGGTTGGGTCCTTTAGGGTTAGTTTGTCGACCTTTAGGCTTCCAAACATATGTGCTTTCAAATCTAGCTCTACATGCTTTCTTCACATGTCCTAGTTTGTTACATTGAAAACAAGTGGGTACATGCTTTGGTTTAGAATGTGATGAATTTTGTTGTGTTTTTCTATTATTTGCCTTTTTCTTTAAGGACTTAGGTTTAATAGAAAAAGATGATAAATTAAAACCTAAACCGGATTTATCATTTCCAATTCTTTGATTTCCAAGTAGTATTTCTAAATTGTTTTTACCATTTGTTAGTTTTTGTAAGTCTAACTTTAATTTCTCACATTCTTTTCTAATTTCTACATTTTCAAGAGCTACGGTTTTATGCATGATAAGTATGATATCATGCTCTTGAAACATCAAAATATTCTTGTCATGCAAGCTCTTATTTTCTAAGATGCATTTCTTGAACTCTTTCTTCAAATGCTTATATTTCAAATTCAATTTTTCAAAGTCAACTTGCAAATCTCCTATTTCATCATGCAAATTTGAAGGATTAGAATTTACCTCAAGATCTTCTTCGATTGCCATCAGACAAATATGTTGAATCTTTGGATTGTCAACTATTGCAACAAGTCCAACACCTTGTTCTTCACTCTCTTCTCCTTCCGATTCCGAAAGGAGATCATCCCACGTGGTTACTTCCGCATTGAGGGCTTTCTTCTTTTGAGGAAAGACCTTCTTCTCTTGCTTTTGCTGCTCTTTTATGTGGCAATCGGCAATGAAATGACCGGGTCGACCACATCTATAGAAATTTTCACTTGCTTCCTTTTCTTTAGATGGTCTTTTGAAAAATTTTCTCGCTTGAGATTTGTTTCTAGTTGCCATTCTTCTAAATTTTCTTACTAGAAGGGCAACTTCCTCATCCGATTCATCGGACTCTACCACCAATCCTTTGTGTGATGTTTGTGTGGGCTTGATAGGGTTCATCCTATTTTGTTCATCAATAAGAATTTCATGAGTAAGAAGATTACCGGATAGCTCATCAAGGGTAAGAGTCTTGAGATTCTTTGATTCGGTGATGGCGGTGACCTTGGGTGTCTATTCTCTTGGCAAAGGGTTGAGGAGTTTTGAGACAAGGTCTTCATTTGAGATTTTTTTGTCCACCATGGAGAGTTGATTCACTATTCGTGTGAATCGATCGATTGTCTCCTCAATCTTCTCACCGCTTTTCATTCTGAACATCTCATACTCCTTCATGAGCATAAGTCGTTTGGCCATTCTTACTTTGCTCAGTTCCTTCATGTATCATTTCAAGCCTTTTCCATGCCTCATGGGCTGTTTCAAGACCTTGAAGTCTTATGAGCTCAGTGGTGGAAAGAGCACTTGAGAGAATATCAAATGCTTTGCCATTAATGGCAAATCTTATCTTTTCTTCATCGGTGTAGTCATCCTCATCTTTGAATATTGATTCTCCTTTTGAGTTGGTAATCATAGGAACTTCAATTCCTATGACAACGGCTCTCCATATATCAAATCCACAGCCTTTCAAATGATTGATCATTCGAAATTTCCACAAAGAATAATTTTGGGCATCAAACATAGGTGCTTCAGTGTTTGATCCGGAAAATAGTGCAGTAGGCTTAGGAGATGAAGTGTGAGATGAAGAGGTTGAGGTTGAGGTTGTCATTGCCATGATCTTTAACCTTGCTACTTGCAAAGATAGGCCAAGCAATCAAGGTTAGGCTCTGATACCAATTGTTAGGTCCGAAATACACTCTAGAGGGGGGTGAATAGAGTGTTTGGCTCTTTTGCGAAATTTTCTCGTTTGTCTCAACTCAAAAAGATATTCAAAATCAGAGCAAGAATGGGAGATGAGAAATAGTTAATGAGTACACCGGATATAGAGTGGTTCGAATCGTAAACGATTCTACTCCACTACCACTTTGTTTCCAAAGTGGATTTTCAACAACTACTCTTCTTATTATGAACAATAAGAACAACCACAGCAACACTTACACTTAACACTTTAGTGTAAGCAACAACAACAGCAACTTCTTGTACAAAACACACTTGTGCAACTACAACAACTACAGCTCTTAGCAAGAACAACTTCTTGCTTCATCACAACTTCAACAAAAGTTCCCTCAAGAACTTCTCACAGTGGGTTGAAGAAATATCGTAAGGTTCACACTTTCTCACAAGTCTAAGCATAAGCAAGAGATCAAATATTTATGGTTCCTCTTGTGCTTGACTCTCTTTCTCTCAATATACAACAATGAAGATTAAAGAAAGCTAGACAAGCTTTAAACAAATTTACAAGTATGAGAGAAATATACAACAATGGAAAATGAAGCTAGATGATGTTGAAAGTGTGTTTTTGCCTCATCCAAACCTCCTCTATTTATAGATAAAGTTCACCACGTTTTTGAGGCTCTCCACCAAGTCTTCATCTTCAAAAATGTCAAGATAATGCCCAAATAGTCTCTAGCCACCCTATGGAGTGATTTGATCTTGGATAGCCATCCTAGAGAATCTTAGACATGTATACAATAGTCAAGGAAGCATGTAATAGGTTGGGTTAAAGTCCACAAGAATTTTGAGCAAGATTGGAAAGAGAAAACATCATAAATCTCCCTTGGATTTTGTTCCAGCATTCAGAAAATTTGAATTCTGGGGGACATCGATCGATCGAAGTGCCTGGAAGGGAGAGATCGATGTCCTCCAGAAGTTTGCAGTTTTGACACTGCCTGACATCGATCGATCGATGTCAGGGGCTGAAGTGACATCAATCGATCGATGTCACTTGGTTTAGAGATCGATGTTTGCTGATCAACATCGATCGATCGAAGTCCTTTGGCTGAGAGTTCGATGCTCTCTGATTGACATCGATCGATCGATGTCAGAGGCTGAAGTGGCATCGATCGATCGATGTCCCCAGCTTGAGAGATCGATGTCAACCAGTGAGTTCCAATCTCAACCATTTTTAGCCATAGAGTGATTTTCTCATTTTGCATCAAATATCAAACACAAATTTAACTCATTCAAAACATCTTTTAATCATCAAAACATTTTACAACTTAACAGATCGTATTTAAAGGAGCTTACCGATGCAGTATCCTCTGTACTTGTCCTTCAGTCACGGATAAGAATTGTTGCTTCAATCTCCCTTGCTCCACTAAACGAAGTCTTCTTTGAGCACAAGTATCCAAATGGCGTTTATAATGCGAGGTAGTGCCACCGGACATCTTTTTCATGGTTTCTTTGCAATGCTTGCATTGAACTCTAGCTACACCATCAATTATCACCTCCACCATGTGCTTCCATGCTTTAGAAGTCTTCTTCCTTCTCTTTTTTTTGGTAGAACTCATCCTTATTTGCTTCCTTACCCTCCGGAAAAGTATCGATTTCTTCCATAATCGGATCATGGTCACCTGCAATATCCACACTAGGTAGACTTTGAGATGAATATTGTTGTCAAGACACATCCGCGTTTTGCAATGGATAGGAATTGGATGATTTCTCACGTCTAAAACAAAACAGAAAACTAAACGTCAAAAAACATAACACAACGTAGAATACATGTTGCAGCACCTTTTTCGTTAGCATGTCACCAGAAAAGAGACAAATTGAGGTGAATCAGGAAATACACAGTGCCAAAAAGCTAAGAGACAAATACTTGACAAAGAAAATCTGGTTCAAAACCCAAAAGCTGAAACCTTTATTCAAATTAAAACTTTAGCCAAATCAAAATGAATGTTTATAATGGTTTAAAACCCAGATAAATGAACCACATAAAATGGAAGTATATATGGAGAAGTGTTGCTGGTTCTGCTACCACACACCGACCTAAGTAATAAAAAAAACTCAGATGAACTAACACATTAACACAAAACCCTAAAACAAAGACACATCGAACTCCAGATCTCTGCTCGTAAAATATATCCGAGAAAATTAAAAAAGACTACAAAAGCCATAAATCAACGTGATTAAATATGAAAGGAAAACAATCAAAAAATTGAGCAGGGGAATATAGAATTTTACCTCAAAATAATCATTCAAGTTAGCGTTGGGAACAAATGAGAGAAGAAAAAAGGCGACATACAGAGGCTTCACAGAGTATGTTTGTGGGTACAGATACAAGAGATGAGAAAGGAGAGTGTGCATGCCAAAAAGAAAATCTACTTTCTAAAAGATATATATGTAGTTTTTTTATATGGGTTTATAATGAAAAACAGAAAAAAAGTTGCTTAATCTCCATTCATATGCATATGATTTGGTGGTCTGGGATCATATCGTGTGGAAAACATAGGTATACGAATGTGAGAAAGGAAGGGGAGAAAATTTTCTGGTACCTATGAGGCGTGTATGAAAAATACGGCGAACTAGTATTTTCCCCTTTTCCGTCTGCACCCATTTTAAAGGGAGAGGACACAGTTTGTTTATGCGGCGTGACCCTATTTTTGGGCTACACTTGATTGACTCCTCTAGTTTGTTTATCAATACCATCAGCAGTAAATCTGTCTGTTCCTCTCTTAATGCTAGGAGGAGACTCAAGAAGGTTTTGCAAATCTCCAAATGCAGGATTAGAAATGTATCTAACTCAGCTACATTGGGTTGTATTTGTGCTTACAAGAGTTTAAAAATGAATCTAACTCAGCTATATTGTACTACCTGTGCAACAAATTAGACACACAATGACACAAAGAAGATATCAAAAACATTAGGTGAAGGCGACAATCAAATTAGACACAAATTAGCAACAGGGGATAATGAGAAACCTATGACTGCACCGCACAAAGGCATCACCATCACCAACTCTTTCTCATCGGTGAAATACAAATAAAAAAAGAAGCAAGCCTTACATATCTGAAGCTGGAGCCTGCATGTGACAGACTGGATAAAGTGAATGCGAAGAAGGTGAGGCTATGCGAAGAAGGAAAGGTCTCTGGAACAGAGAACACTGAGTGGAATAAAGAAGAATAGAAGGTAAGTTGGAGGTGACAAACTGGAGAAGAAGGGGACTGGGGGAGCGGCTGCGGGGCTGAGGAAGACGCAGAGGCAAAGCCGCATAGGGGAGGCCATGAGGGAAATGAGGAAAAATGGGGAGATAAGTTAGGGTTTGAATTTATATACCTTTTTAAACGAGCCAAATACGAATATTCGCGAACTGGCTCAGATTCGTTCGTTTAGTTAACGAATATTAATTAGGCTCAAACTCGACTCGTTTAATGACAAAACGAATATGAATGCGAACCGAATACGAAACAAACCCGAACAGTTTGCAAACTGTTCGGGTCGGCAGACAGCCCTAAGCACAAGTCTCCTTTATATACATCAATAATCTCTCTTCCGTTTTATTTGTTTATTTATTTATATTTTTTAAATCATAGACTAAATTTTACTCTTCTTTTGTGTCTTTTATTACCCAATGCATAATATGCATTTTAGAATATGTCTCTTTCAGAAATACCATATCATTTCAATCTTGATTCCGACCTAATTACGTAAAATTCTCACTTAGATCTTATACACTCTACATGGCATTGACTACAAAAATTAACTGTTTCCAGTGTACTCGTGCTCTATCAGTGATAATCCCCCACTTGTCATATAAGTCATATCATTAGTGTCAATATCCTTCTACGCTTAACATGCACTCATGCCTGTTACTAAACCGATCTACTCGTCAGGCTCGGCTTGGATTCGGCCAGAGATCGGCTCGGTAAAGGTTAAGCAAAACCCGATTTCGAGGCATGTTTGTGGTTCGTGTATTAAACGAACGAGCTCGAGTATTGTTCGTGAACATTTGTTCGGCTCGGTACATTTAAATTAATATTTAAACAAATTTTAACCCCATTTCTCTTTCCAATCCCATTTCGGCATTTCCACCTATTCTTCTTTCAACCCTAACTCCCTGAGACCCTAAGCGCCGCGGTAACCTCTCCTCCAGTCTTCTGCGAATGATGAACTCCACCCTCTCCATTCTCCATCTCGAGTCTAGCACTTCTTCCAGTAAGTTTTTACTATCTTATTTAGACATCATGAGTTCCTTCGGTTGTTTTTCTTGTCAACTTTACCTTTGGTGAATACTATCTAAGACAGGTAAAAATTCATTATCTGTTTCATGTTTTTCTCTTCAGTGTTTCCTTCTCTTTTTGCCACCCTCATCCCTCTTTAAGCAGCTGCAGCCTGCAAATGTGTTTCAAGTAATTTACCGTTCAGTTTTTCCCTTCGAAGTTCGAAGTGTCGCTTTTAATGTTTTTCAGTTATTGTTTGCTTTATTTTCAGTTTTTATGCTTCAATTGGTTATTTTATTTCCTTGTTTAATGAACAATAATAGAATGAATTTTTTTTGTAATGCTAGAACTTCCACTTTCACTTCCTTCATATTTTAGCAGATCCTGTCGGCTCTTTTGTGGTTTTGCCTTTAGATGTTTTTGTTTCTTTGTGATGTATTTAAGATGCGGTTCCCTTATATATTTTTCAAAAACAAAATTTAGTTTTAATTGGACTTTGGGAAGCAAGAATATCCGCTGGCATTTTATGATACTTTAGACTTTTTTGTTTAGTATCCTTCGTGTGTGGGCCACATAGTGTGGCATATGACTGGATTGCCATATATTTAGTTGTATGCTAATTCTCTGTTCTAGGATTGTTTTCTGTTGGGCAGTTGTTTCTTTAATCATGATTTCTTGTTGTTGGTTTGGTTATATTATTATGTATTTGATGTAATGATTAGGATAAAATGCAAAGTGTTTATAATATATTTCTTGTATAACAAATTATATTATCATGGCAATCAATGAAGTGCAAAGTGTTGAGCGGGAAATTGACAACGCTGATGTGATATCAGAAGAAGTAAACATCCCCCAAAGGATGGGTCAGAGTGAAGCTGCTGATGCTGAGAGGCATGAGGGATTTCAAAAGAAGAAGAGAAAGAAAAAGTCTATAGTTTGGGAGCACATGTCATAGGTAGTGATTAATGACGTCACTAAGGTTCAATGCAAGCATTGCATGAAAACAATAACGAAGCATCACGACGGGACTACTACAAAATATACTCGGCATTTGAATAGGTTTCATAAAATTAAGGATGCGGGTGGTGCATCTAGCGGCGGAACGCAACATATTTTGCAATTTGGAGATGAAGAGAAGAAAGAGGAGGCTAGTATTACAAATTTCAAGTATGATCCTGCTAAGGTACGCGAGACTGTAGCTCGTGCAATCCTTATACATGAGTATCCCTTCGCCATTGTCGAGCATGTGGGGTTCAACGACATTATAAAGGTTACATGTTTTTGGTTAGTAAAGATTAGTAGGAGCTCAGCGAGGGAGACGGTTTCACAGTTTACAATATGGAAAAGAGTAAGATGGTTGCTGAACTAAAGAAAATTGGTAGGGTTGGCATAACCATCGACTTGTGGAAATCATGCCAGAAGATACAGTACATGGTGGTGACGACACATTTTATTGATTTCAATTGGAAGTTGCAAAAAAGAGTGTTGAACTTTTGAAATGTGCCACCACCACATACTGGAGAGTTAATTGCTGAAGCTTTGGTCAAGTGTTTAAGTGATTGGAATCTTAACGATAAGATTTCTAGCATTACGATGGATAATGCTTCTTACAATGACAAATGCATAAAAAATTTGAAAGAACATTTCATGCAGCGGAAAGCCCTTCCCATTGGTGGTAGACTGTTCCAGGTGCGTTGCTGTGCGCACTTAATCAATTTGTTGGTCCAAGATAGATTGAAGGAGATTGGGGACATAATTGACACCGTTAGAGATGCGATGAAGTACTTGAATGCGTCAGAGTCCCGTCTTGGAGGTTTTGGTACCATTGTGAAGCAATACAATGGTTATAATAAGAAACTTATTTTGGATTGTCCAACATGATAGAACGGCACTTACATGATGTTGGTCGCTGCTTTACCGGTGAAGTATGCCTTTACGAGATATGGTGATGCAGATAAAGGATTTGAGAAGTTTGCACCATCCATGGTTGATTGGGATAAAGTTGGTGGCGTCTGTGAATTTTTGAAGCTCTTCTACTTCATCAGTAATACTATTTCTGCGGTCAAATATCCTACCTCGAATATGTTTCTCGTAGAATTGGCTAGGATAAAAATGTTGTTTGATGAGAAGAAGAATGATTTCAATGACGATATAAAGTCAATGACTAAAGTGATGTTAGAGAAGTTTGATAAGTACTGGGGGAGTGTAATGTTTTGCTTTCTTTGGGTGCTCTTCTTGATCCAAGGTTGAAGAATGAGATTGTGACACATTGTTTTAAAATTATTTTCGGCCCATCTGCATATCAAAACAATGTAGATGACATGGTAGCGCTGTTGAAGGTCTTGTTTGAAGAATACATGGTTACCCATACAAGTACAAGTGGAGGATCAACACATTCGCCGTCACAGGTTAGTTTGAATGTTGCTTCATCCAGCAAAGGTAAATCTAGCCTGTGTTGGAAAGGACTGGGGGACATCGGTTACATAAACGACGATGAAACACCTAGTACTCTTTCAGAGGTGGATATATATCTGAATTAAGAGAAATTAAAAGCCGCACCAGACTTGGATGTGTTGTTGTGGTGGAAACTAAATAGTGGGCGCTTTAGTATTCTTTCAAAGGTTGCTCGTGATCTTCTGTCCGTTCCGGATAGTACTGTTGCCTCTGAGTCTACCTTCAACATCGGTGGACGCGTCATAGATTATTACCGATCCAGTTTATCAGTGGGGACTGTGGAGATGCTCTTGTGTGCAGGCAATTGGGTACGACAATCGAGGAAAGCGATGAGGTAAATTATACTATTATTTGTAAATCTACTATATTAGTTCACTTATTATTTTATAATACTTGTTGTAATTGTTCTTTATTTCTTGAAGCGGAAGCGGATGATCAGAATACATGGGAGGAGATTATATTACCTGATTGGATGTAAGCACTTTGTTCCATTGCTTTGGGTCCTTTGATATTGGACTTACGAGTTGTCTTTCTAGTGTGATTGAGAGAGGAACAATGAGATAATATCTAATAAACTATTCACGTATCACTTCCACACTAAGATCAGCAGAAATCTAAAGCCCATATTAGGAAAAAGGCTAACCAACATCATCACACTAGAAAGACAACTGGTATGTCCAATATCTAAGGACTAACACAAGCAATGGAACAAAGTGCTTACAGTCAATCAGGTAATATAATCTCCTCCCATGCCTTATGATAATCCGTTTCCGCCTAAAGAAATAAAGAACAATTACAACAAGTATTATAAAATAATAAGTGAACTAACATAGTAAAGTTACAAATAATAGTATAATTTACCTTCATTGCATTCCTCGATTGTCGTACCCAATTGCCTGCACACAAGAGCATCTCCATAATCCCCACTGATAAACTGGATCGGTAATCATCTATGACGCGTCCACCGACGCTAAAAGTAGACTCAGAGGCAATAGTAGTAACCGGAACGGACACAAGATCACGAGCAACCTTTGAAAGAATACTAAAGCGCCCACTGTTTAGTTTCCACCACAACAACACATCCAAGTCTGGTGCAGCTTTTAATTTCTCTTAATTCAGATATATATCCACCTCTGAAAGAGTACTAGGTGTTTCATCGTCGTTTATGTAACCGATGTCCCCCAGTCCTTCCCAACACAGGCTAGATTTACCTTTGATGGATAAGCAACATTCAAACTAACCTGTGACGACGAATGTGTTGATCTTCCACTTGTACTTGTATGGGTAACCCTGTATTCTTCAAACAAGACCTTCAACAGCGCTACCATGTCATCTACATTGTTTTGATATGCAGATGGGCCGAAAATAATTTTAAAACAATGTGTCACAATCTCCTTCTTCAACCTTGGATCAAGAAGAGCACCCAAAGAAAGCAACACATTACATTCCCCCACTACTTATCAAACTTCTCTAACATCACTTTAGCCATTGACTTCATATCCTCATTGAAATCATTTTTTTTCTCTTCCAACAACATTTTTATCCTAGCCAATTCTACGAGAAACATATTCGAGGTAGGATATTTGACCGCAGAAATAGTATTACTGATGAAGTAGAAGAGCTTCAAAAATTCACAGACGCCACCAACTTTATCCCAATCAACCATGGAAGGTGCAAACTTCTCAAATCCTTTATCCATATCACCATATCTCGTAAAGGCATACTTCACCGGTAAAGCAGCGGTCAACATCATGTAAGTGTTGTTTCATCATGTTGGGCAATCCAAAATAAGTTTCTTATTATAATCATTATATTGCTTCGAATGGTACCAAAACCTCCAAGACGGGACTCTGACGCATTCAAGTACTTCATCGCATCTCTAACGGTGTCAATTATGTCTCCAATCTCCTTCAATCCATCTTGGACCAACAAATTGATTAAGTGCGCACAGCAACGCACATGGAACAGTCTACCACCAATAGGAAGGGCTTTCCGCTGCATGAAATGTTCTTTCAAATTTTTTATGCATTTGTCATTGTAAGAAGCATTATCTACCGTAATGCTAGAAATCTTATCGTTAATATTCCAATCACTTAAACACTTGGCCAAAGCTTCATCAATTAACTCCCCAGTATGTGGTGGTCGCACATTGCAAAAGTTCAACACTCTTTTTTGCAACTTCCAATCGGACTCAATAAAATATGCTGTCACCACCATGTACTGTGTATTCTGGCATGATTTTCACAAATCGGTGGTTATGCCAACCCTACCAATTTTCTTTAATTCACCAACCATCTTACTCTTCTCCATATTGTAAACTGTGAAACAGTCTTCCCTCGCTGAGCTCCTGCTAATCTTTATAAACCAATGACATGTAACATTTATAATGTCGTTGAACCCCACATGCTCGACAATGTTGAGAAGATACTCATGTATAAGGATTGCATGAGCTACAGTCTCGCGTACCTTAGCATGATCATACTTGAAATTTGTAATACTAACCTCCTCTCTCTTCCCTCAATCTCCAAATTGCAAAATCTGTTGCGTTCCATTGCTACATGCACCACCCGCATCCTTACTTATATGAAACCTATTCAAATGCTGAGTATATTGTGTAGTAGTCCCGTCCTGATGCTTTGCCATTGTTTTCATGCAATGCTTGCATTGAACCATAGTGACGTCATTAATCACTATCTCTGACATGTGATCCCAAACTATAGACGTTTTCTTTCTCTTCTTCCTTTGGAATCTCTCATGACTCTCAGCATCAGCAGCTTCACCATGACCTACCCTTTGGGGATGCTTACTTCTTCTTCTGATATCACATCAGCGTTGTCAATTTCCCGCTCAACACTTTGCACTTCATTGCTTGTCATGATAATATAATCTGTTATACAACAAAAACACTATCAACACTTTGCATTTCATCCCAATCATTACATCAAATACATAATAACATAATTAAACCAATAACAAGAAATCATGATTAAAGAAACAACTGCCCAACAAAAAAAATCCTAGAATAGAGAATTAGCATACAACTAAAGATATGGCAATCCAGTCATATGCCACACTGTGTGGCCCACACACGAAGGATACCAAACAAAAAAGTCTAAAGTATCATAAAATGCCAGCAGATATTCTTGCCTCCCAAAGCCCCAATTAAAACTGAATTTTGTTTTAGAAAAATATATAAGGGAATCGCATCTTAAATACATCACAGAGAAACAAAAACATCTAAGGGCAAAGCCGCAAAAGAGCCGACGGGATATGCCAAAATATCAAGGAAGCGAAAGTGGAAGTTCTAGCATTACAAAACAAATTCATTCTATTATTGTTCATTAAAAAAAGAAATAAAATAACCAATTGAAGCAGAAAAACTGAAAATAAAACAAACAATAACTGAAAACACTAAAATCGGCACTTCGAACTTCGAAGGGAAAAACTGAAAGGTAAAATCCTTGAAACACATTTGCAGGCTGCAGCTGCGCAAAGAGGGACGAGGGTGGCAAAAAGAGAAGGAAACAGTGAAGAGAAAAACATGAAACAGATAGTGAATTTTCATCTTTCTTAGATAGTATTCACCAAAGGTGAAGTTGACAAGAAAAACAACTGAAGGAACTCATGATGTCTAAATAAGATAGTAAAATCTTACTGGAAGAAGTGCTAGACTTGAGATGGAGAATTGGAGAATGGAGAGGGTGGAGTTCACCGAAGATGGAGACTGAAGGAGAGGTCAGGGTCTGAGGGAGTTAGGGTTGAAAGAAGAATAGGTGGAAATGTCGAAATGAAATTGGAAAGAGAAAGGAGGGAGGTTAAAATTTGTTTAAATATTAATTTAAAAGTACCGAGCTGAACAAATGTTCACGAACAATACTCGAACTTGTTTATTTAATATGCGAACCACAAACATGGCTCGAAATCGGGTTCGCTTAACCCTTACCGAGCCGATCTCCGGCCGAATTCGAGCCGAGCCTGACGAGTAGCTCGGTTCAGTAACAGGCCGGGCGGCGGTAAACGTTAACTGCTTAGAGATCCGCTTCCAACAGGATTTAAATCGGGTCTGATAATGGATGTGAGTTACAATATTGAAAAACTAGCATATTTGTGGGCAAATAGTAAAGCTATATGAACAAAATAGTCAAATTTGTTAAAATCTATGTGAACAAAATAAGCAAAGTTGAAATTGCTACCTACCCATTTGAAAAGTAAAATTATGTTCACACATTGTTGACTAATTATGTTTCCATATACAAACGTAAAATTACGTTCACATATTATTGACTAATGTGGTGTTCCCATATGCATTTGATTCAATTCTACAGATTTAAAGAGGGGGTACCTAAGATCGGGTAATATCTATGCCAACAATCCTACTAAGCCTTAGAGCAGACCCCTACAGCTCCGTAGCAAATACAAACATCTATGGAGGAACTGAAACAGCTATAATCACTGATAAATTGCACGCCTGGAAAGGGAAATGCCTTTCTAATAACCCTTGTATTATGTTGCTAGCTCAGCTTGGAAAACCAACGCAAAGAAACTTAGGACAAAATGTGTTGCAGTCTCCAGCCATTTTAAGTCACAATTCAAAGAAATTGCAGGATGTAAAAGCATATACCAATCCTAAGGATCCATCGGATTAATTGTGGTCCAAAATATAGAAGAAACGGGCGTTTCCTTTATCCCAAATGGAAATGGTGATACTATGTTTGTCGTTAGAACACCAATCTTTGATTGCGTAGAACAAATGTAAGCAAATCAATCATCACATTCTCAGGCAATTTAAGCAATGAATTGCATTTTATATATCACTCATGCTAAGGCTATCTCCAATCCAAAACATCAAATTTTGCACCAAATCACCCATTTGGTGCAATAAACAGTAAAAAGTACTCCAACCACTAACAACAAATCCAACACCAAATAAAAATATTCCTTAAAGATACTTCTATCGTTCTTTTTTTAATTCATTATTATAAATAATTTAACACAAATTTAACATTCATATAAATTTAACGTAAGTATTCATTAATTAACTATTCATTAATTTAACTAAGGTAGATTATTTCTGTTCCTATAAATTTGAAAATAAAAAATTAAAATTCTTATAACGAAATTAACAAAATTCTTTTTTTATAACGAAATTAAAATTTTCTTAAGGTAATTTAAATGGTGATGTGGCGGGTGAATAGTGATTTGGTGCAATGAATACTACTCATTTTCACCTATTAGGTGTTGGGTTTGGTGCTTGGTTGGAGGGGATTTTTGCACCAAATGGGTGTTTTGGTGCATGGGTTGGAGATGGCCTAAGGAAGGGTTTCCATTTCTAATGAAGTCAAGGACACATTTTTCCTTGGCTTCAGATTATGATGGAATTAAGCAAAATAAGTCACTAAATTGGATGTGCTTCTTATATTATGAAGTAGTAGTTGATCGACACAGCTTGACACAATTTTCATTATGGGTCATCAGGCAACAACATATGTGGGTTTCTAACACATAGGTATCCATAAGTGAGAGTCTCTAAGACAATAGGGTAATGTTGTTGTTGTTATACTCATGCTAAGGAAGCAAGTACAACTCAAAAAACAGACAATTGCATGCATTACCAATCACCAGAAACCTTCCTGAAACTTGGACATACATGACTCTCAGGTCTGAAATTTTAAGTCCTGAAGACTAACGTTTCCCAGGAAAAATATAATTTCACACTGATTAGCATTCTGTCGTTCCAGGCAACGCGATGCCCACGAGGAATACAGTGTGATGGCAAGTTGTCCCTCTTCCTCTTGCCATCAGTTCCCTTTTATCCTCCTTCCTCTTCCCCTTCCCCAATATAAAATTACTACCATTAACTACACAATAAAAGGGCAAGCATATAAAAAGCAACAACACTTAAATCCCAAACAACAACATTACTTCATTGTCTTAGAGCCTCTCGCCTATGACGGGATATAGGGGCGGATGTACGCAACTATACTCGTGTGTTAGAAATACACAGAGGTTGTTTCCCGATGACCCATAATAAAAATTGCGTCAAGATGTGTCGATCAACTACTACTTCATAATATAAAAAGCGCATCCAATTTAGTGAGTCATTTTGCTTTATTCCATCATATTCCAAAGTCAAGTAAGAGTGTGTCCTTGACTCCATTGGGAGTGGAAACACTTAAATCCCAAACATGAGCAGTAACTCCAAATGATCAAACTAATACAACCAAGATCACTGAACACTATTGGAAGTGGCCCAGAACACACAGGTCCCATCAATTCCACAACTCTAAAGCCAAAGGAGAAACTATCCCCTCCTTCCTTGCCCCCTCTCCCTCACCAAGACAGGTGCATCCGTGCGTGCATTTGTGTTTTTTCTCGGCAAAAGATAATATGGAAAATGGTGTATGAACAAGTATCACAGAGGGAACAAACTTCAAATACATTTGATTCTTTGTGCTCTTATAGTCTTCAAGTGGTTAATCATCCAGCAAATCATCAATAAATTTAGACAATAATCTCGCAGGACAGAGACTTGAGTATGAAACACAAGCACCTGCCCTCCACCCCCCCCCCCCCAAAAAAAAAAAAAAAACCAAAAAAAAAAAGGAAGACAAAGAAGAAAACACGGATTGCGTTGAAAGGCCTCTAGCTTTAGTGAAATCCCTTTGGAACTTTTAAGCCATGATGAAGAAATGAAGGGTGAAAAAGAGATTAACCTAATAGTAGGCTTGGCTTCTCTAATAGATAATTCCAAAAGCTCTTCCAATACCAGACCTCATTTTCTAGAAAAACATTCCCTGAGCTGCATTCTAGATCATATGGGTCACCCACACTCCTGTGAATACCCTGAACGTGTATTATATCAAAGATATGGCGAGGACTACAAGTCATGAAAAGAATTAAGCAACTAATATTACCACTCCTTGTACAGTTATGGTTCCATATGCATGGCCCGCCTACCAGAAAAGTAACATAAATAAAAAAAAGAGGAACCTAACAAGCAGCATTTCATAGACATTGAAAGAGAAAAGGAAAACAATTGTGTACCAGGATATACAGGGCCAGTTACAATTTGGTCCAGTTCTTTCAGTTAGACTAAAGCAAGTCCCCATCATCTCAAGGCGACATATTTGGTCCTTAACGCATAATATTCAATATATGTTTTATCTACGCTCTAATCACATATTCAAATCATTCAGAACTTAGAGAAGTAATCAAGTTTAACACCAAGATGCATGATTATTGGCCACAAATCAGGCACACACACAAAATACGAAACTACTATTTCATGAAAATTGCTGATATATGGGCAATCGCAAAGAAGAAAATCATTGAAATCCTTCCATTGAAAGAGAAAAACAGGACATTGGCAATGAAAATAAGATGGTTCCCAATAGCATGAACAGCCAAGTCTGAATGATGTGTTGCCCAATAATATCTAAAAAAGGACCTCCTTTAAATAAAGGAAGAATAGTTTGTCTGAACACTCGATAACATCTGCAGGTTGGGATTGGGTCGGTGGGAGGTGCGGTGGGGTGGGGGGGGGGGAGAGAGGAGATGTAAACACGTCTTGGTATGTCACAATATGCCTAGAAACCTTACAATGACCATCTTACTAGGGAAACCACATTATGGCATTCTCATTATTTGAGACAGCACAAATTGACAAGAGAAACAGGAAATTATCAGTAAAAAAGAATTTAATAGAAAGTTCCTTAGTATTCTGCTAGCTAGTAATTAATCCTAGACAAAAGTATTTATCTCGTCAGTACCTGCATCCTTAAGAGAAGCAAACTATCGACACCATAAAGAGATCATTCTTCACGTGAAAACACAAAAAACCAGTTTATTGAAATAAAGTTACAAAAGCAAAATGCTTACCCTACTGCCAGACTGCATGTTCTATGGAGTATTCAGCAAAAAATCAGACCGAGAGGATTAACAATTTCAAGTATTAAGATGATTCATTTTTTAAAATAACTGGTTTCAAGCACAGAGAGACCAACATGCATTATCCAACAGACCTAATTTACATATAACTGTGAAAATAGAGCAGCTACCACTGCAATAACACCATGTTAAATACCAAAGGGAAATCTCGAAGGTCCAACTCGTTGTGTAAAACTAGTGCAGCCAGCGGTACAATAAGCTCTATGCTAAATTTCAAAGGGAAATCTAGAAGGTCCAGCTCATTGTGTTGGAAAAAGGAAACGCACATCAGAAATACAGTAAAATAGAGCTAAAATCGAAGTACACACCTCGAATGCATTCCTCAGATGGTCCATCTCCTTGTCAAGAACGTTGATTGCCTGATTATATGCTTGCATAGGAGATGATTGACTGGTCGTGTGAACCTGCAATATTACACATGAGAATGCAGTCAAACTTCAAGCTCTGGTTTTTGAAGAATCATAAAAATATGCAAACCACACTTGATGTTTAAGAGTAACAGAAAACCGCTTTCAACATCATTTCAAAATGTGTAACTGTTAACGCAAGAGTAAGAATATTAGGGGGGAAAAGAGTAAGGATATTTCTGAGAGCGAATCATGCGCCTTTTAGGTGGCGTTTGGTTCACACTTGGGAATCGGAATTAGAATCGGAATTGGTATGATAGGGAATGGGTTTGGAGGATATGGGTTTGGGGTTAAAAGTGATAGTTGTTTGGTATTAAAATGGGAATGGGAATAGTGACCGGCCGGAATAGTGGTCGCCGGCGGCGGACGGCGGCGGACTGGCGGCGGACCGGCGGCCGGCGGCGGACGGCGGCGGACTGGCGGCGGGCCGGCGGGCGGCGGCGGCGGACTGGCGGCGGCCGGCGCCGTTGACCGGCGTTGACCGGCGGCTCCCCATTCCCCTATTCCCCCAATTTGATAGATAAGGGGGGGCCTAGTATATCAAAAAACGATATCCATTACCAAATAGTTGGATATCAAAATGAAATCCATTCCCCCATTTACCCCAAACAAACAGCCGGAATGGGTTTGGATGCTTCCAAACCCATTCCTTGATTCCCATATCCCCCAACCAAACGCCACCTTAGTTAATTGCAGAAAGTTTGGAGGAAAATCACTTTAAACAAGGACATGGTGGAATCAAGCTGAATTAGACATATGAATGACCCACAACACTCATCAACATTTAAACATTTTTCTCACTATGTGTGGTCGGCTATACGTATCATTCTTTTCTTTTGGACTTTATTTATTTTTATATTTTTGAGCCGTAGCCTAAACCCTAGCCTCTTTGTATGTCCCTTAATACCTAATGCATATTATACGCCTTTAGAATACATCTCTTTCAAAAATCATATCATCTCAACCACGATCCCGACTAAGTACCTAAAGCTTTCACTCACATCTTATACCCTTTACATGACATCGGCTGTATGAATCAACTGTTTTCACTATGCTTAATCAATGACAATATGCTCTCAATTGTCATATAAGTTGTATCCTTCCTTATTGTCTCTCTTCATGCCTTCATTGGTCTTCCTCCCACATTTAACATGCACCTCATTCATTGTCTCGCACCATCTAACACGTGCATCTGCAGGACGCCTTTGCACATGTCCATATCATATGAACCTTGATTCCCTCATCTTCTCAACTGCGGAAGTCACCCCAACCTTTCTCCTTACATGTTCGCTTCTTATTTTATCATTATTTATATATCCACACATCTATCTTAACATTCTCATTTCTGTCACTTGCATCCTTTGTACATGCTCATAATTGACTGCACAACATTCATATCCGCACAGCAATATGGGTCATACTACCGTCTTGTAAAACTTCTTTTTAAACTTTAAAGGTACTTTTGTATCACCAAAAAAAACAGAACAGACCCACTTCTCTTTAACCATGACTGTACCTTGTATTTTGACATTAAAGAAAGTCACTTCATGAAGAATAATAGGAAGTCTCGATAGAAGAATAACTTGATTAATGTAAATGCTTGGAAGAAGATGAACAAAAGAATTATATTTCAACTTCAGAATTGTTCTTGTTGGTTTTACAACCTTTCATCATCAATCATTGCTGAGTCTTGCAACTATATATATATATATATATATATATATATATATATATATACATACTCTATATTATCTTTATTAAAATGATGTTTTATTTCAACAGAATTTGTCATTATCAACAGATGTTGATAATATTCTGTAGTTTTTGCAATATTCCATGATTTATAGAAAAAATCTTTTCCAAAATAATTTTGTAAAGAAATTAATGGATTTTTATCATAATATGATTTTTCTATAGTAGTAATATATTGATAATAAGACTTTTCCACAAACTGGGTATAATTATTTGTATAATTATTTTGTTGAATAATATGTTTAGTATTTGTAAGAGAATCTTCTGTCATTTTTTTGTAAGGAATAGCTTCTATTGGATTCCCTGATACATCTAACTTTATGCCTCCTAAAGGTGGATGAATATATATATATATATATATATATATATATATATATATATATATATATATATATATATATATATATACAGTGAGGTATGAGCCATAACGGCTATAATTGGCAGAATAGCCCCAACGGCTATTTTCTCTTGCTCCTAATACCTTTACATAACATTACAATATACCTATTTTTCTACACTCCTCCTCAAGATTGGAGTAGATGTTAATGCAGCCAAGCTTGACAAATAACCTTCGAAACACTGATCCTGAAACTGATTTGGTCAAAATATCTGCAACCTGTTCATGAGATGGAATTTGTTGGATGACAATGGACTTATTCTCGATTTTTTCTTTGATGAAGTGCCTACCAATCTCTGCATGCTTAGATTTGTCATGATGCATGGGATTTTCTACCATGTTGATGGCAAATATATTTTCACAGTACAGTTGTATGCTATTACATTCGGAATAACCAAGGTCCAACAAGGCCCTTTTAACCCATTAATCCCTCACAAACACCTAGTGCCAACAATCTCAACTCAGCTTCTGCACTACTTCTTGCAACCACTGATTGCTTCTTTCTTCGCCACGTAACAAGATTTCCCCATAAGTATGTAGCATTCCCTAATGTAAATCGCATATCTCCTTTTGAGTCACCCCAGTCAGCATGAGTAAACACTCGTATAGTTCTGTCATCTGTCTTCCTAAAAAACAGTCCCTGTCCCGGAGTACCCTTGAGATACATAAGAATTCTCATAACACTCAAATGATATTTATTAGGAGAATACATGTATTGACTAACAAAAATAACAGCATGTGATAAGTAAATTAATTTTCCTACCAACCGTTGATAGCCTATTTTATCAATTTCTTCTTCTGGACAGTAAGTATTCACTGTACTTCGATCTGCTCCCTTTCCCGGTTCTAGAGGGGTAATGGCTGGCTTACAGCCTAGCATTACCATTCTCACGCAATAGATCAAGAACATATTTCCTTAGGGAAATACAAAGGCCCTGGGAAGACCTAGCAACCTCCATGCCCAAAAAATACTTTAGAAGTCTTAAATCCTTGAGTTAAAATTCATTAGCAAGCCGTTTCTTAATTTGTTGTATTCCTGAATCATTATTACCAGTCAAGATAATATCTACATACACAATTAAAATAGTTATCAAATGACTAATACTATGAATAAACAAAGTATGATCACTATGAGCTTGTTTGAAGCCATATTTCAACAAAACCTTAGTAAATCGAGCAAACCATGCTCTAGGAGATTGTTTTAAGCCATAAATGGACTTCCTGAGTTTGCAAATCATAAATCTGTTATGTTCAGTTTTGTATCCTGGAGGTATTTGCATAAACACAGATTCCTTGAGCTCACCATTTAGGAATGCATTTTTGATATCTAATTGAAAAAGTTTCAAATCCAAATTAACAGCTAGGGAAAAAATTATCCTCACAGTATTTAATCTTGCTACTGGAGCAAATGTCTCCATGTAATCAATGTCATATTCTTGAGTAAAACCTTTTGCAACAAGACGGGCTTTATATCTACTGACAGACCCATCTGAATTATATTTAATGGAAAAAACTCACTTACAACCAACTGGATTATTTGAACAAGTGTTAGGAATAAGTTCCAATGTATTATTCTTAATCAATGCACTCATCTCTTCTTCAACTGCTAACCTCCATTTTTTATCTACAAGAGCTTGTTCAATAGTGTTTGGCACTTCCTCCATATCCACATTAATTGTGAAAGCTCGAAAAACAGGTTGTAATTTATCATAAGTCATGCAATTGCATAAGGGATGTTTGGTAGAACTAATTCCATTACTCAGTAAACCCGTATAATTATGTGTATGTATTGGAAATTTAGTACATTGTCTAGTTCCTTTCCTTAGGGCTATTGGTAAATCATCTTCCTTGTTATATTGCTGAATAGGTGTAGACGAATGAGTAATAGGTGTAGATGAATGAGTAGTCATAGTAGGGAGTGGTGAACTTACTGGTATTT
Organism: Eustoma russellianum; assembly: GCA_036186865.1. Taxonomy (NCBI): domain Eukaryota; kingdom Viridiplantae; phylum Streptophyta; class Magnoliopsida; order Gentianales; family Gentianaceae; genus Eustoma; species Eustoma russellianum. Next base: position 5,034,201 of record AP025072.1, on the reverse strand, counting down.
CTTGAGTTGTTGTAGGTACCTGAGAATGCTTATTCTTTTGTCTCCTTGTATAAACCTTAAGCTGTGATGGTGCATTATTGACCCCTAGGTTAACCTCCTCAGATGATTGAATAGTATATGTCATCCCTGCCAAATCTTCTTTAGTATTCCCATTGAACTATTGGGATGCTTCGGTAGGTATTAACAGTTCCTGCAAATCTGCATCATTCCTGAAATCCACTTTATTTAAAATATCCTTGTCTATGATATTCCAGTATTCATTTCAACCTGTCCTGGTCACCTGTAATTTCTGATAATATGGCTGGGTTTCATCAAATATCACATCCAAAGATACATATATTTTCCTTGTAGTAGGGCAACAGCATTTATAACCCTTTTGTGTACTAGAGTACCCTATAAACACACTTAATAGATTTATAATCCAGTTTACTCTTAGTATGTGGCTGGAGGAAAACATAAGCAGTACATCCAAAGACTCTAAATGACAGTTCAGACATAGGTGTGTGTGTGGGTACAATGTTAACAAACTCTGTCGAGGTGTCTTATACCCAAGAACCCTGGAAGGTATTCTGTTAATGAGGTATACTGCAGTTAGAGCAGCCTCTCCCCATAAATGTTTAGGAACATTCATGGAGAACATAATGGCCCTAGTCACTTCTAGGATGTGCATGTGTTTTCTCTCAGCAACTCCATTTTGCTGAGGGGTGTACACGTTTGATGTCTGGTGATGTATCCCTAGTCCAGATAAGAAAGAACTTACCTCTGAGTCAAGAAATTCTGCTCCATTTTCAGACCTTAATGTCTTAACAGTCTCACCAAACTGGTTTTGTACCAAGGTAACAAACAGTTTTAGAATTGTGAAAAAATCTGATTTGTGCTTCATGAGATACATCCATGTCAGCCTTGTATGATCATCAACAAATATTACAAACCACTTGCTTCCATTTATAGTGGATACTCTGGAGGACCCCAGGTATCTGAATGTACCAGATTAAATGGACTACTTACCTTATACTCCTTGGGAGCATATTGTGACCTGGTTTGTTTTGCAAGCAAACATGTTTCACATCGTAAAGAACCAAGATTAACGTTACAAAACAAGTCAAGCTTCAACTGTTTCAAGTACATGTAGGGGTGTACATGGTCCGGTCCGGCCGGTTTTTCCGTATGTTGTCAACCAAACCGTTTGTAACGGTTTTGGCATCTAGGAACCGGAACCGGACCAGAACCGGTCAACAAACTGTTTGACCGGTCCGGTCCGGTTTGGTTTGGTTCCGGTTTTTTCCGGTTTGAAATCTGCACTATGCTTAACGTAACCTAGATCAATCATACGGCATTGTAAGTTCAAAAGCACAAAGCTTAACGTGTAACTACACACTATTGCTGCCAATGATAAAAGAAATCAAAATAGAGGTATCAGTTTAAAATACAAGTAGTCCTTCCGCAATTGTTTCAACACACTATGCATTCAGGCGAGACAAAAAGCATATATAAACAGAAAGGCCATACTGGTGCGGTGGTGCCAGATTTGACGCTGGAGTTCTCCAGTTCGACGACTCCAGGTCTCCACCCAAAGTTCCTGCATTCCACACGAGACTGCATTTCACCCAAAGTTCCTCCCAGCAACACAAACCAACCTAAGTCTGTACACTAGTTGATGCACTTAGTAAGATACAAGGAAAGGTATCTTGAAGCATTCAACAACGCATTCAACAACGCATAAACAGAATACATACTTGAAGCATGTAACTAGTTGTAGGATCATCAGCCTCCATTTGAGATCCTTGGAGAATAAGAATAGTATAAAGTCTTGCCCCAAACATTTGCCATTCTAAATTTCACAGAATAGTATAAGCAATGTGAGAAGTAAGATAAATCAAAGCACTTAGTGTCCATACATAATTTTGCACTGGAAATTATTCTTAAAACAAACAATACCTGTAGAAGTACATGCAACTTGCTAACAGTACCATCCAAACAGAGTAAAACTTTCAGTCTTTCAAGTTTCATCCCTCCAGTTCATCAAATGGACCTCAATCATACAGAAATTGCAATGCGCATCAAATACATTAAACAAATGCCAAAGATTTTCTATACGAGAAATGTGCACAACATAGAATGAAAAAGACAAACCTGCACTCTGGGTTTGAAAGTCATCCATAGCCAAATAGCATTGATGGCATCTCTGGGAGTGATAAGCGTTATTAATCAAGTGATTGAAGTGCTGTGTCACTAATTAGTAAATACTAAATAACGACAGAAAATATATTTTTTGAACTTTGGATATCTCACCATATGTACACCACGATGATATTTTAGTCAGAGTCCACTTTAGTTCCTTCCTTTGCAATGCATGAGCTTGAACTTTCTACAACAAATTAAAACAATAAAAGATATCCCAAGTCATCTACAAGATATAGAAATAACATTCAATGAAAAAAACTGTGAAGGAACAAAATATTTGATAATACAAAAATTACCTTGGACAATGTCTTCATACTTCTCAGCTTCATCTAAAGCTTCTAATATATCCAAATGTACAGCAGTTCCACGTATCCAATTTTGAGTACACATTAATGCTTCAACGGTTGTTGGATTTAGAGAACTCCTAAAAAGATCAATAACACGGCCACTAGTGCTAAATGCTTGTTCAGATGCAACAGTTGAGACCGGAATGGCAAATATATCCTTTGCAATGCTTGATAGTATTGGGTATCTATGGACATTGGACTTCCACCATCCTAAGACATTTAAGCTATCACCCTTTTCCATTCCATCACTTAAGTACATGCTCAACTCATTGTTCTTATCATCGTTGTATTCTTCTCCCATTTCTCTTGCAACAATGGCAAACACGTCTTCAATTTCAAAATCCGTTAATCCTCCACATGGACTCATACTAGTACCACCCTCCTTATCATTGACAAATAACTCCCTTGAGTAATGCATGAATAGTTCATTCAAATGATCTTCAATATCCAACTTTTTTCGGTCAGCTTCAAGGCCAAACATTTTTCGCAACCAAATTTCCAAACCTCTTATTTTAAACCGCGGATCCAAGACAATGGCAACAAACAATAAATGATTGATATTGGACCAGTTTGACCAATATTTATTGTACTTTGCACTCATGCTCATAGCCATATGAAACATACTTGAACTTGTTTGCGTACTCATCTTTGCTTCTATACTCTGCTTCACTTTACACAACTCAGGTATACAAATATTTGCAGTCACATCCAATGTAGATGATAGCTTTAAAGTAACATTATAAAACAATTTCAAAAATGTCACAAAGTTCCTAGCAACTACCCAATCGTCCTTTTTAGGAGGACCAATGACTTTCCCCTTGCTCCTCACAACAACAAAGTCATCATCATCGGGCCCATAATCATAACAATCAAAGTAGTCTTGAAAGAAGTTATCATACTTGTAAAGTCTATCAAATGCTTTCTCATATTTCTCAGCTCGATCTAACATCATGTAGGTTGAATTCCATCTAGTATCAACATCAAGTATGACTAAATGGGCCAAGTCAATCTTTTCCTTTTCAACACATTTTCTGAATGCTCTCAACCTAGCAGGAGAAGATCTAACATATTTGCATGCATTTCTGACTCTTACAATTGAAGTAAAGTGTTCTTTCAAACCATCTTTGACAACTAAGTTCAATATATGTGCATGACATCGGACATGAAAGAACCTATTACCTAGCAAGACATCTTTGAACTTAAAATCTTTCAAGAGCTCCTGAATACACAAGTCATTGGAGGAAGCATTATCAAGAGTTACAGTCAATATCTTATCAATGCCCCAATCATGCAAACAATCCTCCAACTTGCAAGCAATCATAGACCCTTTATGACTCTCAATTGTACAAAAATTCAAGATTTTTTTCTGCAAAACCCAGGCATCATCAACATAATGCGCAGTCAAAACCATATAATTCAAATTCTGCAAAGAAGTCCAAGTATCTGTAGTCAAACACACTCTACGCCCCTTCAAGGCCCTTTTAAGTTTCTTTTTCTCTTCAGCATATAACTTCATACAATCTCTAGCAACAGTAATCCGAGAAGGGACTATAAACTTTGGTTCTAGCGCATTTGAATATTGTTTAAATCCTTCTCCCTCAACTATGCTAAAAGGCAGCTCATCCATTATGACCATTCTTGCCAACTTATTTCTTATATCAACGAAATCCAAATTTTTTGCCTTATTTCTAGAGGTGTCACTTAGCAGTGTAAAATCCGTCAACTTGCTTTGTCCTTTTTCTTTTTTCCAAGGAACTTTGTTACATTGGTTGTTTAGATGACTAAACAAATTGCTAGTCCCATTCTTACTAGGGTTAGCTGCATAGCTCTTTCCACAGTAATTGCAAGTTGCCCTAATAGGATCAGAACCTTTAACAATGGTGAAATGCTTCCAAGCCTCACTCCTAAACCGGTTGTTTGCGTCTTTCTCTACAACTACCTCCACCGCTTGGGTTTTAACTCTCTTTTGGGGTGGACCAACTTCACCTATTGGTTTCGAAGTGACACTAGGTTGGGCAACAGACTGGACTGTTGTGGGCTCAGTGGACACATTACTTGGAATGGGATTGATGAATGGATTTGTAGCGGGAGAGTCGACTTCATCAACTATTACATCCTAAAATCAAACACACAATAATAAATAATTTCACACTACCTTATCAAATACACTCACATTCACATATAACATATTCAGACAAAAGAGTGAAAGACACTTAGTATTTTACCTTGTTCTTGTTATGCTCCGGTGTCTCCATTTTGAAGAGAGAGACAAAATAACAAACTGAAGAGTGAAGACCTGAAGGTTCAAAGAAAACAGCCACTGATCAATAGATTCAACACAGACAGAAACCAGTTATACTTACACTTAACTCAGTTTTGTGTTTACCTTCACGAAATTAAAAAGATATGCGCACTTTTGCAGGCTGCAGAGGCTAATCACTGAAAGTGAAATCAGCAGTCAGCCCTCAGCCGACCAATCCTTTGGGTATATAAATAATAGAATCACGAGTAACTACAGCAGTCTGCCAGTCTCGGAGTACTAAATCAATAATCCAAGAAAACATAAGCTCGTCAAAATCAACAATCACACCAGCTAATAGGCTGAAATTTTTCTGAAATCCAAAATCAACATTTCAAAGGAATGATGTGAGAACTTGTGACAAGAAGCAAACCTTGCGCGGAAAGAGTCTAGGGGAGTCCTGCACTTTGCCACTTCAGTAGTGAAAAATTACTCAACACTCAACAGTCAACACGCAATGTAATGGTGCACCCCTTAATCAACTGAGTCTGCACCCAGGACATAAATAAAAGAATAATAACACATTAGCATTAGCATTCCAACATCTACATGAACAGAATATATACAGGAAAAGATTCCAGAGTGAAAGAGTTCTGGAAATTTGAAAGAAACGGCTGCTAATTGCCTTAAAGTATTGCTAGTAACGGCTATACAACATCGTCGGCTCGTCGCAAATTTTATCCAGATACTCTGAAATGTCAATAGAACATTTGACAGTCTAATGAACTCAGAAATAAAATTTGCATTGATACTCTGCATTTGAGTTTCTGAGATATCACTGTCGTTCGTTCCCTTTACAGCTGAGGTCAAGGGCCATCAGCCATGGATTGCAAAATTAAGACCACCGCTGTTGATCTCCCCATGAATTGACTTATAGACAGTTTTTAGCAAAACAGAGAGAGAGAGAGAAAGAATTTGAACACACAAACTTCTAATGGTTGAACTTAGCTCATAAGCATGAGGTAAATAATAAATATATAATATCTCCTATTCAAGTCCAAGACAGCAATGTAAATTTGTAATGGTGCACCCCACAAAGGTGTCATCCCCACTCTTCGGGTCAGCTATAGGATCTTCCATGCCATTGTATCATAGAAGATGGTACATACGGCACATCAGAAAATTGACAAACCTCAATATATGATGCAGCAATCTCGGAGTGCTTCTCATTGGTCCGAGCAATGAATATGTCCCAAAAGACTGACCACCATTCAAACAAGAAGCCACCTGGAGCATCAATAGCTGCAGTAACAACGAAATATTCAGAGGGGAAAAAGATTGCTTAAAAAAGTGCAAGGATTCATCAGGGTGACTCGTTTGAGCAAAGTCCTGAGCAGTAGCTTTAAGATCTCTCTTAACTAAGTAATCCAAACAAAAATCAGCAATTGGGCTTAAAGAAAAGCAAAACCAGAAATGAGAAAACCGAATAAAAAATGGGGGAAAACCACCAAACAGACTTCTACAATGAATAAGTAACATGCATATTCAGAAATCAGCAACAAGCCAACAACTGATACAACCCGCAAATTACCAAACAAAAAATGAAAAAATTCTAGCAAGAAACACTAATATACGCCCAAATATAGAAAATTTACCCCTACTGCTTGTGCTTGGGCCCTGACGAGAGAACTCAGAACTCAGAAGGGTTCAAACTTCAAAGAGAAAAAGGGTTGCTTAGTTAAGACAAACGGGAAGTGGAGAAGACAAACGGGAAGTGGAACTGTGGAATTAGGGTTGCTGCCTGCTGTGCTGCTGCTTGCTGGCTGCTGGGAAGTGGAACTGTGGAAGCCGGAAGGGAAGGGAAAGCGGCGCCGGACGGGAACTGAGGTGTGACTGTCTGAGGGAGAGGAGGAGTGAAAACGATTCGTCGATTAGGGTTAGGAATTTGGAAAAATGAAAAATCTGGAATGGCCCGAAATCCGAATGGGATAGAAAGAAAAAGAAGCCTAGAAGGTTCGGACGGTTTCGGGGTGTGTGGCTGAGTTTTTTAATATTTAATGAAAAAAATATTTAATATATATTATTAAATAGGTCCGGTCCGGTTTTACGGTTTACACTTTTCAGAACCGAAACCGAACCGGTAAAAACAGTCCAGTTTTTGCTTTGTATGTAAACCGACCGTAAAACTGTGGTTCGGTTTAAGACCGGTTTGGATCGGTACGGTTCGGTTGTTCGGTCCGGTTTTCAAATTTTTTGTTCACCCCTAAGTACATGAAGTTAGGGTGTCCCAACCTAGAATGCCATAGCAAAATAAGACGAATTCTAGAATTATTAGGTTCAGAACCTAGATTTTCTATTCTAGAAACACCCTGACTAACATCAGACACAGTGTTCATGCAAGAACATAGTCTAGAACTGTCTTCATCCACTCTTGGTTCATGTGGCAAAAGGAATAATCCATTCTGATATCTACCAGATCCAGTCTTCTCCTCCAACGCTCCCTCCTTCCATGCTTTCTCCTGAAAGCAATTGACAGGGAGGAAGTAACACTTGGAGAAAACATTGTTAGGCAGTTATTATCCATCATAGCTTTTCCAACAGATATTAGATTACACTCTAACTGTGGAACATGCAACACATTTTTAAGTACCAAGTTTTGGGCTAAGTACATGTTCCCTTTATCAATAATTTTTAACCCAGAACCATTAGCTATCTTTACCTGTTGCGGACATTGAAATAACTTGTATTCATCAAATAAACATTTTTTTGATGTCATATGATCTGTTGCTCCTGAATCAATGATCCAAGAACAACTCTTACCATTAACACTGGTGCTGGCCATTGTAGCTCTAATCTGAGACACATTCCCTTCATTTAGTTGATTGTTGAGAATTTTGAACAGTGCACTGATCTGGTCCTGAGACAGCTTCTGATTAGGAACCTCTTCATCTGGATTACCATTAGGCTCACCACTGTGTACAACATTAGCAGCCATATTTCCCTTGAAGTTTCTCCAATTGCTTTGCAAATCAGCCCTAGACACATTAGTATTAGACTTCCATGACTGGTTGTTTCCTCTGAACTGATTCTGGTTCTGTCTAAAAGGTGGTTTGATGTTTGAACCAGGACGTCTATAACACTCTTCAATAAGGTGGCCTGGTCTCTGACAATACCTACAGAATTTCTTTTGTGAGAATCCACCCGTATTTCGTTTGACAACCAAGCCAGAGGGTTGAGTTATTGTTGAGTCAGTCATACCAGTTTTGGTTTCAGCCATCAGTGTTGAGGATTCAGATACAATAGTTGGTCCAGTTCTCATCATAACTTTCATTCTACTTTCTTCCTGCCTAATCTGAGAAAACGTAGCATTCATGGTTGGTAGAGGTTTGGTTCATAGGATCCTACTCCTCACAGCATCAAAGTCCTTAATCCAGCTAAAAATCTAAAAATTCGCTCAGTCTCCTTGATTCCTTTATATGTTTGCTCATCAGTAGGACTACTCCATTTGAAAATTTCAAATGAGTCAATCTGCTGCCATATGTGGAAAAGACTTCCGTAGTATTTAGTGACAGTTTGGTCCCCTTGCTTGATTTCTCTTAGCTGAGCCTTGAGTTCATATAACTCAGCAATGTTATCCTTCTTTGAATACATTTCCTTGGTAGCTTGCCAGATTTCCTCTACTGTGTTGTAAAGCATGAATGTCTCACTAATTTCCGGTCTCATAGACCCCAGTATCCAGAACATAGCATTGAGTTCTCTGCCTCCCAAGCTTGAAACTTTGCATCACTTTCAGCCGGAACTATCACTTTTCTAGATAGATAGTCTTTCTTTCTCCAGTTATGAATAGTTCGATAGCACGGCCCATGCAAGATAATTATTTCCATTTAGTTTGACAATGTTAACTGGGGCTGTATCTTGCAAAGGAGGAGAGGTTTGTTTTTCTATATTGGAGGTCACTTCACTCTGTTCTACCATTCTGGCTTTGATTGTGAAAAGGGAGTTTAGTGAAGGTAAAGTACCAGGTAAACTGACGGTAGGAAGAAGACTTAAAAACTTGAAGAAGCCAAGTTCTGTGAGAAAGAAGGTGAGAAGGATGATCTCTTTGAGAGAAAATAACCTGATGAGAAGTTTGGCTGAAAATGAGACAAAACAGGCGTCTGAGATGGAAGAAACGTCTTGTTGCAAACTAATGTATTTGTCGGTTTACGGGAGATTTACTATTTTACCCTCAAAACGTGTCCATCTTGCATGCTGTCGATTGTTGCATGTACAACGTGTAGCGCCCAGATAGTTTAATCTAAGGTAAGAGGACGCTAGACCATCGACATGTGTTGCCGTCCTTTATCAATAATTTTTCTCAATTTCCTGGTTACATGGCTTTTATGCACGATTCTACAAAAACCGAGAAGAACGAATATTGTTTGGGAAAATGAAAAACAATTCACGCGCACGCGCTCTCACACCCACGCGTCTTCTCACTTCCCCTTTTCCTGGACTTCGTCTTCCTCTTCTGGATCTCTGTACTTTCTCCAGTAAACTTTTTCAATATTTTCCCACGATCAACTTGAGGTCAGAAGAACATCAATTTGAGATTAGAAGGACGATTATTTGGGATCAGAAGAAAGACCTCGCTGGGTTTTTTTGTTAAGCTTTTTCAACAGAATTTCAATGAGTCACAGAGAATTTGTTCTGGAAAAAATTGATGGATTGAATTTGCTAAGAATGAATTCTTCTCTTTCTTTATGTGCTCTGATACCATAAAGAAAGTCACTTCATGAAGAATAATAGGAAGTCTCGATAGAAGAATAACTTGCTTAATGTAAATGCTTGGAAGAAGATGAACAAAAGAATTATATTTCAACTTCATAATTGTTCTTGTTGGTTTTACAACCTTTCATCATCAATCGTTGTTGAGTCTTGCAACTATATATATATATACAGTGAGGTATGAGCCATAACGGCTATAATTGGCAGAATAGCCCCAACGGCTATTTTCTCTTGCTCCTAATACCTTACATTACATTACAATATACCTATTTTTCTACATACATCATTGTCAATTCCTCCATCTTTTGTAGTACAGATCTTAAATACATAAAACTCCCACTCAGGTGAATTTCTTGGTCTCTCAGTTTCACACAAGGTTCCAAGGCTAAAGTTAAATTTTATATGCTGTCATTTTTCGACTCAATTTGAACCCTTTTTCCTCTAGTGTCTCCCGCCAACGTTTAAGTTTAGAATTAACTCCTTCACAATCTCATCTACCAACACAATGTCATATTCAACTAACATGCTCCACAGAACTCTGTCTTGAATGTGACGAGTGACACCATCTATAACTAATGCAGATCCTTGGTGTAAACCCACTGTAATAGAAAACTTTGGGCTTAGACATCCTAGAGTCCTTACGTTTGACATCGCGTCCTCATACATGTCGTTAATAATTTATGTATATGTTACTCTCACACCTTTCTTTTCAAGCACTCTCCACAATATCTTTCGTGGTACTTTATTGTATTCCTCTCCCAAGCCAATAAAACCATATGCAAATCTTGCTTTTCTCAGGACATCTCTCTATTAATCTTCTCAAGTGATGAATCGCCTCAATCGTTGACTTTTTCGGCATCAATCCAAATTGATTTTCAGATCTTTTTCAGAAGTCCTTTCTCAAACACTCGCTCCCAGAGCTTTATTATGTGGCTCATTAATTTAATTTCTCTATAATTTGCACAATCTTGTGTATCTTTTCTCAAACACTCGCTCCCAGAGCTTTATTATATAGCTCATTAACTTAATTTCTCTATAATTTGCACAATCTTGTATATCTTTTTTGTTTTTATATAAAGGTACTAAAATGCTTTTTCTTCACTGATTAGGCATCTTACTGGTCTTTACCGATGCATCCTCCCACACTTCATTTGCATCACCATTTGAATTTCTTAAACCTCTTGCTTTAATATTGCTATTCTAAACTCTGCTTGCTTAGCTTCCTTCAAGTTTCACTATTTTATCTTGGGTTCAATAAGCCTTTGTTTTCTCAATCCTCAATATCAGATGCGGACATCCAACACTGCAAGATGGTGTTGTATTGTTAAACTTTCTACAAGGATCATCTTACTGTCCTTACAAAATTCTTTATCTCTCGTACGAGTCATGAAATAGTCTATCTGCAACTTATTTGGTTCACTTTTGATTGTAATCAAGTGTTCATCTCCTTTTCAAAAAAATGGATTAGTCATTATAAGGTCATATGCTATTGCGAAATCCAAAATTGATCTTCACTCATCGTTTCTGTTTCAAAAACCAAATCCACCGTATGCCTCATTATAATCATTATACTCTTTACCTATATTCTATTTAAATCTCCTCGTATAAAGATCTTCTCATCTATTGGAATTTGAAGCACTACACCTAATCTTCTCAAAATTGAATATTTATAGGCTCTTTAAACTCACTTGAGGAGCATATACGCTAATAATATTGACTGTTTTTCCCAAACACCAACTTAAGCGATATAATTCTATCTCTTTTCCTAATAATACATGCTACTCCGTCTCTTAATAAGGTATCTATAACAACTCCAACTCCATTTATTGTAGTATTCTTTACTATGTACCCGAATTTAAATCCTGAATTGTCCTACATCCTACACCTATCTACTTTGTCTCTTGCAAACATAAAATATTTACTTTCTTCTTATCATTGTGTCAACTATCTCTTTGTGCTCAATGCTGGCTGCGTTGTATTAACCATCTCCATTCCTTCCCTATTAAAATTCTTATGTTCCATGTTTCTAGCCTAATACTGTTAACTAACATATTATTTCCTCTCTTAGTATCTAGCTTACGGAATAAGAACTCTTGCTTATTTTTCATTGCATAAGAGTTCTCTAGAAGATTTAGCGGTCCTAGCTCGACTGCCGTTGCATCCGGGCCACGCGACAGGAACCCTTCTTAAATAAAAAAAAACTACCACCAGATCATCCAACTTTTAAATACGCTCTACAGCTGTCATGCAATCTACAAGGCTTTAAACAATTGATAATGTTGATTATGCTAGCATATTTCCAAGAAGAAACATGAAGCAGATTAGAAAGGAGAAATTAACCTCCAAATATCAAATTTCATATCAATCTTCAGGGTCAGCTGATTGCATGCCAAGCACATATGCAATGAGTTGAAAAAGGACATTTTCAAACAGCATGGAAAGTCAAGGGCATTAAGTGTATAACTTGGACCGGATAAAGAACATCAACAATATATAATATCAAACACATATGCTTGATAAGAACGCCTGGATCACGATTACAGAACTTTCAGTCGAACACCGAAACTCCAGAAAATAACACACACACACACCCCTTTGTGATGTTGAAAAACTCATTTTTCTGAGCTAATCAGTTAGAATATTAAGTTTTAGAAAAGCTCAGCTTAACTAAAATTAGTGCTGAAGATGACACTGGAAACGAACACACAAATCTCGAATGCCCGAATTCATCATTCCAAGCCTAACTAGCTAGAGAACCATCTGCATGCTATTACAAAATGCTAGAACCTTTTTATTATTTTTACTTTCTAAAAGAATTTATTGTGTGATGTGATTTAAATGAAAACACTTTTTCGACAAAAAAGTTAAATTCAACTTTTTCTCACATACCTTTCACTGTACCAAAAAACCAATTTCCCTAAAATAATAACATTATTTTTTAAAAACTAATTACAGCAGAAGGATTAGAATGAGTACCGAACATTTGATACTATCAATATTACTAATTTATTATATCAAATGTTATTGAGTCAATGTAAAACGATTATAATCCAAACATTCACTTCGTATCATGGTTACAATGATCTCAAAACTTTTTGAGACATGAATCCCATGACATCCTTAAATCCATTACATTTGGTGCAAACAACAATTTAGTAAAATGCCCTCCTGCATAGCTCAGTTAGTGCTATTTCAAGAGGTACAGAGTTTGATTACAGGGATACGTGTAGGTTTTTCTCGTTGCTGTCTGGGCCAAAGGCCCAACTTACAATGAACACTTTGTATGGACTCCTTGTGTATAACCTCTCCAACCTAGAAGCAGATGAGCTACTGATTTGCATGCTACACAATGTTTCTTAAAACAGTAGTAACCCTTAAAACTAAGGTATGGTATTTTGCTCCAGAAAAAAAAAACAAAAAGGCCCAAAATCGTCCCCTCGGTGTAAGAGATCTCCTATCCTCCTTTTCTTCTTGGAAGGACTTTAATATATAAAAAAAAATATAATAATAATTATTATTATTATAAAAAGCAGCCTAAATCGACCACAAATTTTTTTTTCAAAAAAAAAGAGAAAGAAAGAAAAAACTGACCCGGACAATTATCTTGTACTGAAGCGGGTGGGGAAGTTTGTATCCAGCAAATAGCACATTCGGGTCCCTATGAAGCTGCCTGCTTTTTTTCAAACATCAAACACAAAAAGGTCGGATCCTTATACACCAAATAACAAGAAAAACATCATAAACTCACAGAATTAAGATGCCCAAAAGGGAAATTTTTTTTAAAAAAAAAAAAGGAACCCATAAGAATTACTTACATGCGCAGAATATTGCCGATAGTATGATCCTCTCTCTCAATAGTGAAAGCATCTGCGTTAATGATCTTGGTATCCCTTTCGTATGAAACCCTTTTGTATTTCTCATCGAAATCAGGGGGAAAACAACAAAATTAAACAGCAAAGTTTGCAATATTTATAAATTATTCTATAAAAAGAAACTGATTATAGTACTTATTAACGGCTTCGGGCACGACAAATCGCTCGTAGCGGTCGGGAGCGTTCGTTTTTTCAGGATTGCTGCTTTGTCTGCGAGCGATTCACTGGTGAATAGAGAAGGGAAAGGTGATAAAGAGGGTGTCGTGTCGAGTGAGCATTTGAGACGTTCTTGGAGCTCCAAAACCATAATTTATACCTCGTCCTTTCGGGTTTCAAGGTTTGGGCACATAGTAACGATAGTAGATAAAGTTAATGTACAAATGATTTGGTTTCGGAGAAACATATTTGCTATAAATTGCAAAGTTTGAGTCCCGCAGTCTGTAGCGTGAGGGTTTCATCTTCAAACTCCAATGAAGTACTTGAGGGTGAGTTCTTTTTAAGTCTATAGGCATTGTGACTCTTACTTAGTAGACCGCTGAATACCTGATTTACATACTCCCAGCAACCTCGTCGAGCCAGGGTGTGGAAGCTCTTGGAGTTGGGAAGCAACCTTTTGCTACAACACAATGTTACTTTTAAGCCAAAAAGGAAAAAACGGTTAACAATAAATACATTTTTTAATAAATATTAATTATTATCATTTTTATACTATTAATTTTTCGCATGGTCTATTTCTGATCAGCACATGTTTGTAAACAGAATGTATTTATCATCGATCAGGAGCACTAGAGTTCATACTTCATACGTGATTATTTGTAACTCATAAAGAATAGTTCATATATGATTATTGTAAATCCCTCTTCATACGTGATTAATCTCAAAATATTTCCATGAACTAAATCTAAAATTGTAAATCCCTCTTCAAAAATATTTGTCGGCATTTTCTCTTATGTTCAACTACTTTGAACAAGGAAAAAATGTTTAAATATAGTTAAGGTGAATATTTCCAGCTTTAATTTATTTCTCGGAGGTGTTTAATGCCTCTAAAATTGTTATGTTTCACATAACACGTGGCTCCTTTTAATCAAGAAGATTATACCTAATTAACATGCTATATATTATAGAGAAAATTATATTTTCATCCAAGTGTTCTGACGAATCGCTCCTCTGTTTTAAGGCTACAATTCAAATCATAATTTCTATCAAAATTAATAAAAATTATACTTTTAGTACAAAAAACACTAGCATTACTTAAAAATTTTAAACTAGAGAGGACCAATAGACAAAAAAAAATAATCTTTTTTTCTTTAACTATGACAAAAATTCTTGGTTTTATTTTAGTCCACAAACAGATAGATTGTAAAGGTTAAAACTAAAAACAGGGGTCTCGGGTTGATTTGTAAAACACATTTACACTATTGATCAGAGGTAATTATTCTTATGTTATATCTGTTGAGATAATGTTTCTGCCTATTGGTTAACTTTTTAACAATAGTCTATTTTAGGAGTTTTTTTTTCAGTTGTTGAATCTCATAGTCTAAGTTTGTTTTAGAAAATGTCTCACAGAAGTTTGTTTTAAAAGCATACAAGACTAATGTCACAACTCATGATCCAAGTCAAAGGAATTACCGGTTGTGACTCTAAAACTGACTAAGACAGTCGTGAAATTAAATCTAAAAAAGAATTTGATCTATGGACAACATCGTTGTGGTAAAGGTCGTAATGCCAAGTAAAAAGTTATGAAGCTATCACTGCAATACCATACACGCGCACAAGCTAAATCACAAATGATAAACCATCTTTATAACAATCTTTCTTGATACATACCTTAATCTTCGTCTAAAATTTATACTTCATGCATAAACTTGAAGAAAAAGACAGACCTAATCTCCAGTACAATACTTAAATATTTAACATCAATCAAAGTAGTAAATCGTCATCTTCGCTACATACTTCATGCTCATTCATCTGAAAAAGATGAGAATGTAAAAAAGATGAAACCTACACAACCAATAGTAGAATTTATCATATGGTTAATAAATAACTTTTTTACCTTTCTTTCAGTAACCTAGGGCAAGGTACTAAGAATGGTTCATAAGATCGTATACCTTGACATTATGTCATATAATCCTAAAAAAAGCCTACATCTTTCCCTATTATGTCGTACCATCATTCATCAAATAATTAGTCATATCATATCAGCCATGGGTTCATTTCAATTTCTTTAACACCATTACATAATTTTACTTGAGTAATCATGAGGTTTGTCTTTACACATGATCACACTTCTATAATCGTAACTTGACATGATATTGGAGTTGTCTTTGCCCATGGCATGCTTATTAGTTACATGTTAAGAGGTTTGTCTTTGCACTTAAGATGTATTCATTGTCAAAGTCAGAAGGATTGCCTTTACATGTGACATTGGTTGATTGTATCCATTCAAAAGGTATGCCATTGCTTTTGTGCTATTTTTTGTATGGTATACCATATATCAATTGTTCCTAATCACGTGTCAATTCATGATCATACACTCACGCAATCATAACGAGACCACCAGTAAACACTGCAATGCATTGTAAAACAAAAATAAACATTTCTATCATGACGTATCTCGCATCAATAACTTAATTATAGTATCATAAGATTTGGTTCTCACAATCTGAAAGGAAGTGTTTGTGAGAGGAAGGGGTTCAATGGCTAACTACTCTGTTCAACCTTAACTTCAAAACAGGAAAAATGCCAGATGAGTGGAGAAAGAGCGTAGTGGTCCCTCTATATAAGAAGAAAGGAGACGCGCAGTATTGTGGAAATTATAGGGGGATTAAATTGCTAAGTCATACTATGAAGTTATGGGAGAGAGTAATCGACACTAGAATTAGGGGAGAAACTCAAGTTACGGTAAACCAGTTTGGTTTTATGCCAGGACGGTCAACTACTGAAGCAATACACATTTTAAAGAGATTGATGGAGAAGTATAGGGAGAAAAAGCGCGATCTACATATGGTTTTCATCGATCTTGAAAAAGCGTATGATAGTGTACCACACAAACTGATATAGGATAGTCTGGATGCAAGAGGGGTTCCTATGAAGTATATAGACATAATTAGGGATATGTATGTTAGGACGAAAACAACCGTGCATACGCCGGTAGGAAATACAGACTTCTTTCCAGTGGAGGTAGGCCTCCATCAAGGGTCTGCTTTGAACCCATTCCTTTTTGCAGTTGTCCTAGATGAGTTGTCAAAGTCGATCCAAGAGACAGTTCCATGATGTATGCTTTTTGCTGGCGATATTGTATTAGTCGCAGAAAGCAGACATAACCTGAGTATGAGACTAGAGGAGTGGCGATGAGCTTTAGAGAAAAGACCTAAGGATTAGTCGTTCTAAAACTGAGTATCTGCACTGCGACTTCAGCGGCGCAGCCAACGATGAGAATATCCAACTCACCATCGAGGGTCAAGTGGTCCCAAAGATAAGTAGGTTCAAGTATCTAGGATCATTTGCACAGAAAGATGGGGACATAGAGAGTGATGTAGCACACCGAGTTCAGACAGGTTGGTCTAGGTGGAGGGCAGACTTGTAGCGCCCCGACCCGGACAGCGGAATCCGAACCGGTGCACCCGTCGTAGCTTACTGAGAAGACTACACGACGTCTCATCTCTCGATTACACATCATCAATGTAGTAAGAGAAATAAGTGCGAAAACATGTCTCGTAAATTAAAACCATCAATGCCGTACTTCAAACGACAATGTGAATGTCATAAACTGTATATGGTCGCAGCCATCTAAAAACTCCCATGGACTAAAATCAGAAAGAACATAAATCGTCTAATAAAATTCCCTCAACATGGTTTAGGCATCCCATTCCGCCCACTCACCGTCGTCCTCAATAAAAATCATGTCGTAGCTAGGTTCATCTGCAAAGACCAAAGTAGTATCCTTAGCGAAGAACGCTAGCAAGTAACCCGCTTATAAGACATACGGGATCAACACATGGCAAGACATGAGTAATATGTAATTCAGGGAGTTGTGGGGCACATGTCTTGTAAAGCTTTCAAATATGTAAGTGAATAACGTAATAAAGCAAGTACAGCAATTTGCTCACAATTAACAATCCATAGGCATTCAGGTACCACACACGTTCATACCACATTGACTCTCGTGATGCATGCCGAATTATGCACTACACTACACAATCACATATGCATGAACACTTTCTCTTTTAAAACAGTGCAATGCATGTCATAATGTCCGGTCACTTCACATAACTTTATACCCTGTAACGCGCCCCGGCTTATATTTCCATCCCGGTTTACGTTACAGCCAACTTTATACCCTGTAATGCACCTCGGCTTATATTTCCATCCCGAGTAGCATTACAGACAACTTTATACCCTGTAACGCGCCCCGACTTATATTTCCATCCCGGTTTACGTTACAGTCTTTTGTGCCCTGCAATGCACCCCGGCTTAAATTTCCATCCCGGTTAACATTGCAGGTCACCTTCGCAAATCTGTGCCGAAGCACCTTTCTTTTCAAATCAATATGCAAATGCACGTGCCATGATGCAAGACTCCTCATTTCATTCTCATTCCTCATTCTCGTATGCAATTCACACTCATATAAGTCATTCATGAACACATGCGCACGTATAAGCAACACACAAGCTCTCACTAACTAACACATCAAAATCTTAGGCTTCAACTAGCTCGTCAACACTTAACCCTGATTCTAAAGTTCACAACCCAACGAGAGTATCCCTATCTTTCCTTCATTGAACTCTAAGACACCTTGTACGTTCATTACCTAACCCTCCTATGTCATTCACGTTGAAACTCGGTTCGAGAACCCATTGAAGTCACCAATATTGATTCACCATCCTAGGTCATGTTCCCAAGACTTAGACTACCTTTAATCAAGTCTTAAGAAGCCTCTAAGGTCACCCAAAGATTCCCCGGGCTTCCCTCTTTCTTTCTCTATTTTTCCACAAAATTGGTGGACATCATCCCCTCACATCGATCGATCTATGTACTTCATCCCCTCACATCGATCGATCGATGTCCACCAGAGAACATCGATCTCTCAGCCCTTCCTACATCGATCGATCGAAGTGACTTCATCCCCTCACATCGATCGATCGATGTCCATCAGAGGACATCATACCCTCACATCGATCGATCTATGTACTTCATCCCCTCACATCGATCGATCTATGTCCATCAGAGGACATCATACCCTCACATCGATCGATCTATGTCCATCAGAGGACATCATACCCTCACATCGATCGATCTATGTACTTCATCCCCTCACATCGATCGATCGATGTCCACGATTCCAGAACAGAAACTTTGCGATTTTTGCAGAAACTACAAAACCATAACTCCAACTGATCCCAAACTTCATCCCAACCACTCCAAGCCTAATCCCTGCTATAATCTCATGCTTATACTACGGATTGAACACTATACACACACCAAACAAAGATCCACGCCTAGAACTCCAACATTCCAACCTTATCATTGCAAAGTTCTCACCTTTCACCCTCAAACCCCACGCAACCATGAAATCACAACAAGAGGGGATTCAAGGGATTGGGGTTGACAAGATTTCACGTAATCAACCACCACAACAAAGGATTTTCAATATACAGTGGCCAAATCTCAAAACCAAAACACATATAACACACATAGATTCACAGAAAGAAAATTACTGCATGGCGATCCAATTTGATATCAAAATAGGCCAGTTTTCTTTCACAAATCGTAGGAACTTATAAGAAAGTTACTTGCCTTTGATTACTCGAGAACTGATTGAAAAATGAAGGAAGATTGGATGACTTTCTGGAGCGATTCTTCTCCTAGGGTTGAAGAGCCTCAAAACCGCCTAGAGGGAGAAGAGACTGCGCGTCAGTTTCTTTCTGCTAATGGGAGAACTGACGTTCAGTCACTTTTATATAGAAAGGGAAAAAGTTTGGTGTTTCTAAATTATATCTATTATCTATTTATCTTAAAGGATAAACCTTTATTATTTAATTCTAAATTAAATACAAATTAATTCTAATATTCAATTCTCTCATTAATTTCTAATTAATCCTCATACTTAATTCCTAATTCATTACCGTTGTCCGTCATTAATCTCCTTTAATTCCTTCTTTGCCTTTTAATGATCCTACGGAGGGTGCGGGGCATAACATTCCACCCCCCTTACAAAAAGTTTCGTCCTCGAAACTTGTGCGTTACGAAATCAATGACTTAGTATAGTCCCTCATAATTTATTTACTTAGATCATGACCGAAATTAGTATCCCTTACGTATTCTGGTATGATACCCATTTCACTTCCTCGATACAGGACTAAGTTCTCAAATCATTCAGTATGTATGTACACAATGTACTCTTTAAATCCATTGTCCTCCGTCCGATAGATCGTAACCTATTCTTGTATAGTCCTTGAATCAACCTTAAGGTTACCGTCATTATAATGGCTTCATAACTTAATCGTCGGGCTATATCGTACTTATATTGGTTATCATGAACAACCCTCTAAAGTCAGTTCTTAGGTGTAACCCAATCTTTAACTTACGCTCTGCTCACAAGACTCATCCCTGAAGCCATATATATTTTTTCGAAATACAATGTACTCCAGTACGATTTAATTTAGTCAATGCTAACGTCTCTCAAGGGGGCCCTAATCCTTATGCGATTCAGTCCTTACTTAGTCCTCGATAATGAGTGTTTACAATCTTCCACTTACACCACTTGACGTGTTTCACCCAACTTATTGTAACCTACTATACCCGCTTCATAAACTTATCACATATGATTTATCACTCAGATGCTCAATCATACTAACATCCTTGTGTATGCCAGGATGGTAATCGTTACCCCTCCTTAACACGACTAAGTCCTCAAAAGCAGTTCCTATATACTTACCAACTAGCTCTATGATCATGCTCTTAATTTCTCAGAGATACCGTCATAAGCCTAGTATACGAAATATATGTATGGACATGCTTCTTTTTTTTTTGTAAAATGTAGTTTAAGTGACTATAATTCAAAATATAGCTTTAACTATTTATACAGTATCTTTAAATTTTTTTTTGTAAACATGCGAGCTAAAGTATTATAAACTCGTTCTCGCGGGTATTGTTTCGCGTGACCTCTTATAAAAGGAATGACTAACTTGTTCGCACGAGTGTCTCAAACAAGGAAAAAAATATATGAGTATAACCTACTCACAAAAGCGTTTCAGGTAAGACCTCCTTAAAACCATTTGGAACTTCACGACGTAAAGTTTTATGAAGCAATTTGGAAATGGCATATCTCTTTCTCTGAAAAATGTATGTTTTGAAACTACTTTTGTTTTACAAAATTAGGTAACTTCATGGCAAGCGGTTGACAATTCCAAAAATAAAAGGCTTGCAATATCAATAGTCGACAACACAAATTATTTTAACATGATAAACATAGCTAAACGAAAATTTGTGGAATAACATAAGAGATATATAGACATATTGCTCTTCAAATCATCAACATTTTAAAATGTATCTATTTTCCATAGTTTGTCAATAGTAGTTGAAATTCCATCAGGTTGAAATACGACTATGGAAGAAAATATAGCATTGTTAAGTTAGCAGACTATATAGATAAGCACCCTAGTTAAAATACTTAGAAAAATTGAAAAAAATCTTTGAAATATAGGGTATATTTTGGCGTACGTGCTCATGTATAACTACTTAACCGCTTGAAAAATATTTGTCCATACTTCGTATAATTTCTATAATCCACTCTTACGGTCAAGGATAATTCTACCTAAGTACCGTAACTTATAGGTCTAATGTTCGTCTATTCATGCTAACATCTTTGGCTGAGACTGTCCAATCCTAGCATGGCAACTCAATATTATTCGTCTTAATGTATTCTCATTTACCGTACTTCTGTGCGCCACACTAATCCATCGCACTTTTTAATGGGTTATTTTAGCCGCTAATTCTAATTCAGTTAATCTCACCTGAACAGCAATTATTACTTGTTCATGCTTGCTTCCTTACAATTTCAAGCCTACTCGACTCAAGCCAAGTAACTCTATGTTTCTAGCGGTTCATCACTTAGCTAAAGGTTTTGTGACACTTTATAGTTCCCAGGTGTATAATATAGTAGGTTCTCGTATGTCGCTACCGATCAATATCGCTAATAAGACTAATATGATCGGCCTATTTTGGTAATTCTAAATTGGGCATCTTAATTGTAAACTATAAACTCCGTTGGCAATATCTTTCACTAATTCTACTGATCATAATGCTTATAAATCGTTTCTATCATGCTACTATAAATCATCTCTTAGTATTTACTCCACTGTTACAATTCATTTCTTAGTAGCTATGGTCCCAAATTAGTCCTAAGCATGCTCTGGTGTTACCGTCTAGGTAAGAATATGGACCTTTTCTAATTTACCCTAGTGGCGTCAAGTACTATGTTGCAGTTATGGTAAGGCAGCCCGAGTTACTGCCTGACCCGGTAATATTGACCTATTGTTTGTCCTAGGATATTCTGATTAACATCGTAATTCATTCGAATCAATTATATAGTGTTCAACTAGGGTTACTAAGATCACGACTTAGAGAGTTGTGATCAACCTTAGGTAAGGGAGAATGTTATGGGATATCTTAGATATACGTCTTTCCAAAACCGTTGGCCCTCTATAGTTAGGATCATAACTTATTTCTAGTATCGTTCTTAGCATCATCATTCTTACCTCTAAGATCGCATCTTATTACATAATCAACACTTATTACTACTTTTGTACTTATGTCTAAAGTCAACTCTTAATCAAGATCGTTACTTATGTCTAAGATCATGACTTATGTTCAGAATCATCGCTTATAACTGAGATCAGTACCTATGTTCTTGATCATCGCCTTATGTTCAAATCATCACTTATGTCTAAGATTGTGACTTAGAGGCAAAAGCGTAACTTATTTTCTAATATCATGGCCTAATTCTACATTTCTGCCGTGCACCTAGAGCCATGCTCTGAAGATCGTACTGTCGGCATGTAATATCTCTTGAACTCATTCTAAAATTAGGTCCAAGTGATCGGCGGTGTCAGTTGTATTGCAGCACCACTCTGCATCCATTTTGGAAGAGTCCCAAGTCCGAGTACGACGGTGGCGGAGGAGGTTGCTGCTGCTACTGAGCAAATCCTTGTGCGATCACCGTGATACCGTCCATTAGTTCTTGGGGAACTTTCATCTGCGGTGGTGGGAGATTCTCGTTCCCGTTGCCACCGTTCCCTTGGTTTTTCCTTTTTAGGAGGCATTGTCGCTTATCAGCATTCGGTGATTCCAACGGTAATCCTGAAAGTCCATAAACGTTGTACAGAACAGAACTCATAGACCGAAGAAATTAAAGCTGATGAGTTAAGTTTTATCGCGCTCGCACACACCCAACCCAATCAAACTTATGTCTAAGATCACATACTTAGACCTATGGGTCAACTTAGGGTCAAAATCATAGCTTAAGACTCTACATGACATAACCTAGGTCTCCGAGGTAGATCTGAAGCCTAGGCTCTGATACCACCTGTAGCGCCCCGACCCGGACAGCGGAATCCGAACCGGTGCACCCGTCGTAGCTTACTGAGAAGACTACACGACGTCTCATCTCTCGATTACACATCATCAATGTCGTAAGAGAAATAAGTGCGAAAACATGTCTCGTAAATTAAAACCATCAATGCCGTACTTCAAACGACAATGTGAATGTCATAAACTGTATATGGTCGCAGCCATCTAAAAACTCCCATGGACTAAAATCAGAAAGAACATAAATCGTCTAATAAAATTCCCTCAACATGGTTTAGGCATCCCATTCCGCCCACTCACCGTCGTCCTCAATAAAAATCATGTCGTAGCTAGGTTCATCTGCAAAGACCAAAGTAGTATCCTTAGCGAAGAACGCTAGCAAGTAACCCGCTTATAAGACATACGGGATCAACACATGGCAAGACATGAGTAATATGTAATTCAGGGAGTTGTGGGGCACATGTCTTGTAAAGCTTTCAAATATGTAAGTGAATAACGTAATAAAGCAAGTACAGCAATTTGCTCACAATTAACAATCCATAGGCATTCAGGTACCACACACGTTCATACCACATTGACTCTCGTGATGCATGCCGAATTATGCACTACACTACACAATCACATATGCATGAACACTTTCTCTTTTAAAACAGTGCAATGCATGTCATAATGTCCGGTCACTTCACATAACTTTATACCCTGTAACGCGCCCCGGCTTATATTTCCATCCCGGTTTACGTTACAGCCAACTTTATACCCTGTAATGCACCTCGGCTTATATTTCCATCCCGAGTAGCATTACAGACAACTTTATACCCTGTAACGCGCCCCGACTTATATTTCCATCCCGGTTTACGTTACAGTCTTTTGTGCCCTGCAATGCACCCCGGCTTAAATTTCCATCCCGGTTAACATTGCAGGTCACCTTCGCAAATCTGTGCCGAAGCACCTTTCTTTTCAAATCAATATGCAAATGCACGTGCCATGATGCAAGACTCCTCATTTCATTCTCATTCCTCATTCTCGTATGCAATTCACACTCATATAAGTCATTCATGAACACATGCGCACGTATAAGCAACACACAAGCTCTCACTAACTAACACATCAAAATCTTAGGCTTCAACTAGCTCGTCAACACTTAACCCTGATTCTAAAGTTCACAACCCAACGAGAGTATCCCTATCTTTCCTTCATTGAACTCTAAGACACCTTGTACGTTCATTACCTAACCCTCCTATGTCATTCACGTTGAAACTCGGTTCGAGAACCCATTGAAGTCACCAATATTGATTCACCATCCTAGGTCATGTTCCCAAGACTTAGACTACCTTTAATCAAGTCTTAAGAAGCCTCTAAGGTCACCCAAAGATTCCCCGGGCTTCCCTCTTTCTTTCTCTATTTTTCCACAAAATTGGTGGACATCATCCCCTCACATCGATCGATCTATGTACTTCATCCCCTCACATCGATCGATCGATGTCCACCAGAGAACATCGATCTCTCAGCCCTTCCTACATCGATCGATCGAAGTGACTTCATCCCCTCACATCGATCGATCGATGTCCATCAGAGGACATCATACCCTCACATCGATCGATCTATGTACTTCATCCCCTCACATCGATCGATCTATGTCCATCAGAGGACATCATACCCTCACATCGATCGATCTATGTCCATCAGAGGACATCATACCCTCACATCGATCGATCTATGTACTTCATCCCCTCACATCGATCGATCGATGTCCACGATTCCAGAACAGAAACTTTGCGATTTTTGCAGAAACTACAAAACCATAACTCCAACTGATCCCAAACTTCATCCCAACCACTCCAAGCCTAATCCCTGCTATAATCTCATGCTTATACTACGGATTGAACACTATACACACACCAAACAAAGATCCACGCCTAGAACTCCAACATTCCAACCTTATCATTGCAAAGTTCTCACCTTTCACCCTCAAACCCCACGCAACCATGAAATCACAACAAGAGGGGATTCAAGGGATTGGGGTTGACAAGATTTCACGTAATCAACCACCACAACAAAGGATTTTCAATATACAGTGGCCAAATCTCAAAACCAAAACACATATAACACACATAGATTCACAGAAAGAAAATTACTGCATGGCGATCCAATTTGATATCAAAATAGGCCAGTTTTCTTTCACAAATCGTAGGAACTTATAAGAAAGTTACTTGCCTTTGATTACTCGAGAACTGATTGAAAAATGAAGGAAGATTGGATGACTTTCTGGAGCGATTCTTCTCCTAGGGTTGAAGAGCCTCAAAACCGCCTAGAGGGAGAAGAGACTGCGCGTCAGTTTCTTTCTGCTAATGGGAGAACTGACGTTCAGTCACTTTTATATAGAAAGGGAAAAAGTTTGGTGTTTCTAAATTATATCTATTATCTATTTATCTTAAAGGATAAACCTTTATTATTTAATTCTAAATTAAATACAAATTAATTCTAATATTCAATTCTCTCATTAATTTCTAATTAATCCTCATACTTAATTCCTAATTCATTACCGTTGTCCGTCATTAATCTCCTTTAATTCCTTCTTTGCCTTTTAATGATCCTACGGAGGGTGCGGGGCATAACATTCCACCCCCCTTACAAAAAGTTTCGTCCTCGAAACTTGTGCGTTACGAAATCAATGACTTAGTATAGTCCCTCATAATTTATTTACTTAGATCATGACCGAAATTAGTATCCCTTACGTATTCTGGTATGATACCCATTTCACTTCCTCGATACAGGACTAAGTTCTCAAATCATTCAGTATGTATGTACACAATGTACTCTTTAAATCCATTGTCCTCCGTCCGATAGATCGTAACCTATTCTTGTATAGTCATTGAATCAACCTTAAGGTTACCGTCATTATAATGGCTTCATAACTTAATCGTCGGGCTATATCGTACTTATATTGGTTATCATGAACAACCCTCTAAAGTCAGTTCTTAGGTGTAACCCAATCTTTAACTTACGCTCTGCTCACAAGACTCATCCCTGAAGCCATATATATTTTTTCGAAATACAATGTACTCCAGTACGATTTAATTTAGTCAATGCTAACGTCTCTCAAGGGGGCCCTAATCCTTATGCGATTCAGTCCTTACTTAGTCCTCGATAATGAGTGTTTACAATCTTCCACTTACACCACTTGACGTGTTTCACCCAACTTATTGTAACCTACTATACCCGCTTCATAAACTTATCACATATGATTTATCACTCAGATGCTCAATCATACTAACATCCTTGTGTATGCCAGGATGGTAATCGTTACCCCTCCTTAACACGACTAAGTCCTCAAAAGCAGTTCCTATATACTTACCAACTAGCTCTATGATCATGCTCTTAATTTCTCAGAGATACCGTCATAAGCCTAGTATACGAAATATATGTATGGACATGCTTCTTTTTTTTTTTTTGTAAAATGTAGTTTAAGTGACTATAATTCAAAATATAGCTTTAACTATTTATACAGTATCTTTAAATTTTTTTTTTGTAAACATGCGAGCTAAAGTATTATAAACTCGTTCTCGCGGGTATTGTTTCGCGTGACCTCTTATAAAAGGAATGACTAACTTGTTCGCACGAGTGTCTCAAACAAGGAAAAAAATATATGAGTATAACCTACTCACAAAAGCGTTTCAGGTAAGACCTCCTTAAAACCATTTGGAACTTCACGACGTAAAGTTTTATGAAGCAATTTGGAAATGGCATATCTCTTTCTCTGAAAAATGTATGTTTTGAAACTACTTTTGTTTTACAAAATTAGGTAACTTCATGGCAAGCGGTTGACAATTCCAAAAATAAAAGGCTTGCAATATCAATAGTCGACAACACAAATTATTTTAACATGATAAACATAGCTAAACGAAAATTTGTGGAATAACATAAGAGATATATAGACATATTGCTCTTCAAATCATCAACATTTTAAAATGTATCTATTTTCCATAGTTTGTCAATAGTAGTTGAAATTCCATCAGGTTGAAATACGACTATGGAAGAAAATATAGCATTGTTAAGTTAGCAGACTATATAGATAAGCACCCTAGTTAAAATACTTAGAAAAATTGAAAAAAATCTTTGAAATATAGGGTATATTTTGGCGTACGTGCTCATGTATAACTACTTAACCGCTTGAAAAATATTTGTCCATACTTCGTATAATTTCTATAATCCACTCTTACGGTCAAGGATAATTCTACCTAAGTACCGTAACTTATAGGTCTAATGTTCGTCTATTCATGCTAACATCTTTGGCTGAGACTGTCCAATCCTAGCATGGCAACTCAATATTATTCGTCTTAATGTATTCTCATTTACCGTACTTCTGTGCGCCACACTAATCCATCGCACTTTTTAATGGGTTATTTTAGCCGCTAATTCTAATTCAGTTAATCTCACCTGAACAGCAATTATTACTTGTTCATGCTTTCTTCCTTACAATTTCAAGCCTACTCGACTCAAGCCAAGTAACTCTATGTTTCTAGCGGTTCATCACTTACCTAAAGGTTTTGTGACACTTTATAGTTCCCAGGTGTATAATATAGTAGGTTCTCGTATGTCGCTACCGATCAATATCGCTAATAAGACTAATATGATCGGCCTATTTTGGTAATTCTAAATTGGGCATCTTAATTGTAAACTATAAACTCCGTTGGCAATATCTTTCACTAATTCTACTGATCATAATGCTTATAAATCGTTTCTATCATGCTACTATAAATCATCTCTTAGTATTTACTCCACTGTTACAATTCAT
Source organism: Eustoma russellianum (assembly GCA_036186865.1). Lineage (NCBI taxonomy): Eukaryota > Viridiplantae > Streptophyta > Magnoliopsida > Gentianales > Gentianaceae > Eustoma > Eustoma russellianum. The sequence continues at coordinate 5,006,409 of AP025072.1, read as the reverse complement.
TTCTTAGTAGCTATGGTCCCAAATTAGTCCTAAGCATGCTCTGGTGTTACCGTCTAGGTAAGAATATGGACCTTTTCTAATTTACCCTAGTGGCGTCAAGTACTATGTTGCAGTTATGGTAAGGCAGCCCGAGTTACTGCCTGACCCGGTAATATTGACCTATTGTTTGTCCTAGGATATTCTGATTAACATCGTAATTCATTCGAATCAATTATATAGTGTTCAACTAGGGTTACTAAGATCACGACTTAGAGAGTTGTGATCAACCTTAGGTAAGGGAGAATGTTATGGGATATCTTAGATATACGTCTTTCCAAAACCGTTGGCCCTCTATAGTTAGGATCATAACTTATTTCTAGTATCGTTCTTAGCATCATCATTCTTACCTCTAAGATCGCATCTTATTACATAATCAACACTTATTACTACTTTTGTACTTATGTCTAAAGTCAACTCTTAATCAAGATCGTTACTTATGTCTAAGATCATGACTTATGTTCAGAATCATCGCTTATAACTGAGATCAGTACCTATGTTCTTGATCATCGCCTTATGTTCAAATCATCACTTATGTCTAAGATTGTGACTTAGAGGCAAAAGCGTAACTTATTTTCTAATATCATGGCCTAATTCTACATTTCTGCCGTGCACCTAGAGCCATGCTCTGAAGATCGTACTGTCGGCATGTAATATCTCTTGAACTCATTCTAAAATTAGGTCCAAGTGATCGGCGGTGTCAGTTGTATTGCAGCACCACTCTGCATCCATTTTGGAAGAGTCCCAAGTCCGAGTACGACGGTGGCGGAGGAGGTTGCTGCTGCTACTGAGCAAATCCTTGTGCGATCACCGTGATACCGTCCATTAGTTCTTGGGGAACTTTCATCTGCGGTGGTGGGAGATTCTCGTTCCCGTTGCCACCGTTCCCTTGGTTTTTCCTTTTTAGGAGGCATTGTCGCTTATCAGCATTCGGTGATTCCAACGGTAATCCTGAAAGTCCATAAACGTTGTACAGAACAGAACTCATAGACCGAAGAAATTAAAGCTGATGAGTTAAGTTTTATCGCGCTCGCACACACCCAACCCAATCAAACTTATGTCTAAGATCACATACTTAGACCTATGGGTCAACTTAGGGTCAAAATCATAGCTTAAGACTCTACATGACATAACCTAGGTCTCCGAGGTAGATCTGAAGCCTAGGCTCTGATACCACCTGTAGCGCCCCGACCCGGACAGCGGAATCCGAACCGGTGCACCCGTCGTAGCTTACTGAGAAGACTACACGACGTCTCATCTCTCGATTACACATCATCAATGTCGTAAGAGAAATAAGTGCGAAAACATGTCTCGTAAATTAAAACCATCAATGCCGTACTTCAAACGACAATGTGAATGTCATAAACTGTATATGGTCGCAGCCATCTAAAAACTCCCATGGACTAAAATCAGAAAGAACATAAATCGTCTAATAAAATTCCCTCAACATGGTTTAGGCATCCCATTCCGCCCACTCACCGTCGTCCTCAATAAAAATCATGTCGTAGCTAGGTTCATCTGCAAAGACCAAAGTAGTATCCTTAGCGAAGAACGCTAGCAAGTAACCCGCTTATAAGACATACGGGATCAACACATGGCAAGACATGAGTAATATGTAATTCAGGGAGTTGTGGGGCACATGTCTTGTAAAGCTTTCAAATATGTAAGTGAATAACGTAATAAAGCAAGTACAGCAATTTGCTCACAATTAACAATCCATAGGCATTCAGGTACCACACACGTTCATACCACATTGACTCTCGTGATGCATGCCGAATTATGCACTACACTACACAATCACATATGCATGAACACTTTCTCTTTTAAAACAGTGCAATGCATGTCATAATGTCCGGTCACTTCACATAACTTTATACCCTGTAACGCGCCCCGGCTTATATTTCCATCCCGGTTTACGTTACAGCCAACTTTATACCCTGTAATGCACCTCGGCTTATATTTCCATCCCGAGTAGCATTACAGACAACTTTATACCCTGTAACGCGCCCCGACTTATATTTCCATCCCGGTTTACGTTACAGTCTTTTGTGCCCTGCAATGCACCCCGGCTTAAATTTCCATCCCGGTTAACATTGCAGGTCACCTTCGCAAATCTGTGCCGAAGCACCTTTCTTTTCAAATCAATATGCAAATGCACGTGCCATGATGCAAGACTCCTCATTTCATTCTCATTCCTCATTCTCGTATGCAATTCACACTCATATAAGTCATTCATGAACACATGCGCACGTATAAGCAACACACAAGCTCTCACTAACTAACACATCAAAATCTTAGGCTTCAACTAGCTCGTCAACACTTAACCCTGATTCTAAAGTTCACAACCCAACGAGAGTATCCCTATCTTTCCTTCATTGAACTCTAAGACACCTTGTACGTTCATTACCTAACCCTCCTATGTCATTCACGTTGAAACTCGGTTCGAGAACCCATTGAAGTCACCAATATTGATTCACCATCCTAGGTCATGTTCCCAAGACTTAGACTACCTTTAATCAGGTCTTAAGAAGCCTCTAAGGTCACCCAAAGATTCCCCGGGCTTCCCTCTTTCTTTCTCTATTTTTCCACAAAATTGGTGGACATCATCCCCTCACATCGATCGATCTATGTACTTCATCCCCTCACATCGATCGATCGATGTCCACCAGAGAACATCGATCTCTCAGCCCTTCCTACATCGATCGATCGAAGTGACTTCATCCCCTCACATCGATCGATCGATGTCCATCAGAGGACATCATACCCTCACATCGATCGATCTATGTACTTCATCCCCTCACATCGATCGATCTATGTCCATCAGAGGACATCATACCCTCACATCGATCGATCTATGTCCATCAGAGGACATCATACCCTCACATCGATCGATCTATGTACTTCATCCCCTCACATCGATCGATCGATGTCCACGATTCCAGAACAGAAACTTTGCGATTTTTGCAGAAACTACAAAACCATAACTCCAACTGATCCCAAACTTCATCCCAACCACTCCAAGCCTAATCCCTGCTATAATCTCATGCTTATACTACGGATTGAACACTATACACACACCAAACAAAGATCTACGCCTAGAACTCCAACATTCCAACCTTATCATTGCAAAGTTCTCACCTTTCACCCTCAAACCCCACGCAACCATGAAATCACAACAAGAGGGGATTCAAGGGATTGGGGTTGACAAGATTTCACGTAATCAACCACCACAACAAAGGATTTTCAATATACAGTGGCCAAATCTCAAAACCAAAACACATATAACACACATAGATTCACAGAAAGAAAATTACTGCATGGCGATCCAATTTGATATCAAAATAGGCCAGTTTTCTTTCACAAATCGTAGGAACTTATAAGAAAGTTACTTGCCTTTGATTACTCGAGAACTGATTGAAAAATGAAGGAAGATTGGATGACTTTCTGGAGCGATTCTTCTCCTAGGGTTGAAGAGCCTCAAAACCGCCTAGAGGGAGAAGAGACTGCGCGTCAGTTTCTTTCTGCTAATGGGAGAACTGACGTTCAGTCACTTTTATATGGAAAGGGGAAAAGTTTGGTGTTTCTAAATTATATCTATTATCTATTTATCTTAAAGGATAAACCTTTATTATTTAATTCTAAATTAAATACAAATTAATTCTAATATTCAATTCTCTCATTAATTTCTAATTAATCCTCATACTTAATTCCTAATTCATTACCGTTGACCGTCATTAATCTCCTTTAATTCCTTCTTTGCCTTTTAATGATCCTACGGAGGGTGCGGGGCATAACAAGACTCACGGGTGCTGTGTGACAAGAATTTTCCAATTAAATTAAAGGGAAAATTTTATAGGGTGGCAGTGCGTCCGGCAATGTTATATGGAATAGACTGCTGGGCCATCAAGAGGACACAGTCACAGAAGATGGAAGTGACAGAGATGAAGATGCTGAGGTGGATGTGTGAGCATACAAGACTAGACAAGATAAGAAATGAGATATACAGAGAAAAGTTAGGGGTGACTAGTGTAACAGATAAGATAAGAGAGGGAAGACTGAGATGGTTTGGGCATGTCAAGAGGAGACAGACGACGACGTCCATCAGAGCAATTGAAAGCCTCACTGTAGAAGGGAAGAGCAGCAAAGGCAGACCCAAACTGACGTGAGATGAGCAGATTAGACATGACTTACTAGAGTTGCACCTCTCTGAGGACATGGTCCATGATAGGAGTTCATGGAGGCAGAAGATTAAGGTTAAAGAGGGGTAGACATGATATAGGGCACCTTGGAGCATACTTAGAGGATTAGATAATATTTGCACTTTAGTTTCACTGTGCATATTTTGTTTTGATCTTTTTCTTTCAATTATTTGTGCATATGCACTATTATGAATATTTTAATAGCGGAAGACTTTTGTATATGTTTAAGTTGACTTTGCACTTCTTTGTTTATGTTTTGCCGTTGTTTTATATTATATGTACATATATGCGTTAGGAGTATTTTAATATCAGCAGCCTCCTCTTTGTATTTCCTGAATTACCTCACTAACACACTAACACATCATATATGTATTATTGTGCCGTTTATGCAGGTACCTATAGAGCCGGGAGTCTCACTAGAAGCAAACTCTTTTTCCTTTGGGATAGAGGTATTGTTTGCTTGCCATTTACCCTCCCCAGACCCTAGCGATAGCTTTTGTTGTCGTTGGGAAATACTGGATTCGATTGATTGATTGAATGAATCTGAAAGGAAGTTATAGATAGTCAAAAGAGGTTTCAAACACTTTGAGAAGGTGTTTGGTTGGGGGTTTCTCATTAAGGGAATGGGTTGGAGGAATCCAAACACATAAAAGATGTTTGTTTGGGGAAATGAAGAGAATGGTTTTGGTTTGATATCTAAGTATTTGGTAATGAATATCGTTTTTTTGATATGCTAGTCCCCTTGTCTATCAATATGGAGGAATATGGGTATAGCCGGTCAACATCGCCGGCCACCGTACGATGCAGGTTCCCTGTCGTTCGCCACCGGCCCGTCGCCGCCGGCCGGCCACTATTCCGGCCGGTCAAATTTTTCTGGCTGTCCACATTTGATACTCATTTCAATTCTAATATGTTCCAAACGCCATCAATGTCTATCATACCCATTCCGATTCTGATTCTAATTCCGATACCTAAGTGCGAGTTAAACGCCACCTTAAAGTCATCTTAAATCGAGTTACATAACTCTAGCTATGTCTCCGACAAGTTCAGATGGCATAACTTATACAAGTAATGATATGCATACTTTTATTACATCATTTTGGTCTTTTAACATAATATTCTGATTTTATTAAGACAGTAGAGATAGCCACAAGGTTTTCAACATACTTTGAGTTATTGTTGTACTCACAATGTCTTGGTTGAGGGGTTTATGATAATACTAGAGCATTTGAGTGCATTTTACTTGCCGCTTGTCTTGTTAAGTCCATTTAACTTTGAATTGTTGATATTTGTCATCCAAAACCTTATGACGGCTTTGGCAGTACCGCCGAAGGCTCAAAGCGCACATGGTAGCACCGTCCAAGCCTTGGACGCGTCTGATAGTGCCCTCCTATGCCTGGGTGATTTTGCGCTCCCAAAACAACCTTTATACACCCGAAAACCAATTACCCCTTGGACGCAGCTGCCGATGCTATCGAGGGATAATTCTTGGACGCAATGGCAATGCCGGCCAAGTTCCCCTTGGAAGGCACTGCAACTGCATCCTACTTGTTTCAGAAATTTTTCCTAAACGTATCGTATTTTGGTTTTTTTAAACTATAATATTTTTTGAAATTTTTCAGCGAATTATACACGCCTATTTAAACCTGTCATCTTATATTGACGTTTTATTTATTTAATTTTCTTTTAGAAAGTTGCTAAGAGGCACCGTCGTTTAGCCTTAATTTGTTTCTCCCAGGATACACTATAACTTGATCATTTTGGGTCAAGTCTCCTCCATTTCCTAGTTAATAGGATCATTTTATATACACAAATTTGGGAATATAATACATATAGTATTCATGTAAGAAGATGAGTCGTTGGGAAAGTAACGGAATAGATATAACATTCCTTACTGCACATGTTAAAAGGTAAGTCAGGTAACGAATTAGGAGATTATAAACCCCTTTTGGGTTCACATAGATAAAACAACACAAAATCCTTATATAATATATATTGGTAATATTTAGCATTAATGGCCTATGATGAACGTTCTCTAGGTTCGGTTTGTTGGCATAGGAATGTTTTAATGATGTTTAAAGGATGTTTGAAAAAGAATTGAAAAATCATTTTATACTTTAGAAATAACAAAGACTTGAATGAATAAAGAAGGGCTACGTCAATCTCTACATATATCTCTAAAACATAATTCAATATATACGTCATAATCTTTGTAGATTAGTCTAAGTATACATAGATCTATGAAAATTGACATCAATCAATTGATAGATGAAATGTGCAAACTTGAAGGTACATGTTCAACGTCGATCTCTCAAAACATAAGACATAGATCGATCAATATACACATCAGCCTCTAAGGAAGCGACTTCGATCGATTGATGTAGGTAAGGTACAAAATTAAAACTACGTTGTCCAACGCCGATCTCTCAGTTGACATGATATAGATCAGTCGATGTATACATCAGTCTCAAAAGAAGAGATATCAATCGATTGATAGGTAAGGTGAAAAACTGAAACCACATCTTCCAACGTCAATCTCTCAACCTGAAGAACATAGATTAGTCGACGTTACATCAGTCTTTAAAATTGAGACGTACATCGATTAACATCATCCTTAATTCAAATTTTTATAGCTGTTGCAAACAGATATACGACGGATTTAAAGTGTTTTCTCTCTCCGATCTTTTCTAAATTGATTATGCACTTCCTCCAATTTCTACAAAGCTATCTTGACTATTATACACTATCTAAACATCTCTAGGGTGTCTACAAGTTATCAAATTTCAAGCATAGGGTGGTTGGAGCAAGTTGGACTTCTCCAAAGCAATTAATGGATTAAAAGGCTTTCATGGAGGCTGCAAAAATGAGATTCACACCTTTATATATTGAAGAAGCTCATATGAGAGATTAATATACTATTATCCTTTCCAAGCTTCATTCTTCATTGTTATAAAAAGCTCCTAAATATACAAAAGTGTGTCAAGTCTATCAAGCTCTTGTTGATTTATTTTTATTATTGTATCGTGAGAGTGAAAGTCTAACACAAGAGGAACTATACATATTTGATCTCTTGTTTGCGATGTAGACTCATTTGAAAGTGTAATTTCACTTCTTTCCCAAAACTCATTTGGTAACAGTTATTCAAAAGAACTTTGTTGAAGTTGCAAAAAAGCAAGACGTGTTTTTTGCTTATAGCTGGTGTAGTTAATGTTGTACAAGTTGTTTGTGGAATAAGTTGCTATTGTTGTAGTTGTAATTGCACTAGTTGTTGCAGCAAGTGTCTGTTATTATTGCTCTTATTCCTTGTTGAAGATAATAAAAAAGTCGATATTCAAAATTCACTTTGGAAATAAAATAATAGTAAAATAGAATCTAATAAATTCAAACCATTCTAAATCTTTTCATCTTCTTATGAGGGCATTTGAGTTGGCTTGAACAAAATCAAAAATAAACTTAAAAAATATAACCCAACACTGGGGGTGGCAATTTCAGACACGACACAAAAACACGACCCGAACTTGACACGAATTTTCGCGGGTATGGGTATGACCTTGGCAGGTTTCGTGTACAAACGGGTAAGACCTGAAAGATACCCACCGCGGGTACCCGTTTATACCCGTTTATACACGAAATTTAAAAAATGTATTTTAAATAAAATTTATAATTAATAAAAAATAAATTTTTTCAATAAAAAGACTACCGCGTTACTAAGTAACCCTATTCGAATCCCCCTTCCTGCATTCCCAAATCTTATTTCTTTAATCTATTATTGCATAGTCAAGTGATTTGAGTTTAGATGACCTCGCTCATTTTAATCTTTAACCTTTGGTTGTGTACTTATTGTTGTTTCATACATTGTATCAGTAGTCGTTTAAGTACATGAAACCTGAAAAATGCATGAAACCTAAAATTACCTCAGAAATACATGAAATGACATGTCCACGACTTGAAATATACCCGATACACGACACAAAACCTGACATGTACGGGCTTGGGTATCTACATCCATACACGCGAAGAAAACGGGTAAAGTATGGGTATGACACTTTGGTACACGAAACCCGAAAAACACAAAACACGATACACGACCTGTTTGACACCCCTATCCAACACTATTTATTTTCATGTAAAGTGATTGTTACGAACCTGACACGGTTTTGTTTTTGGTCCCTTCTTTCCAATTTTAATACTTCTGTTAAAGAATGATATATTCGGTATTTGTTGTTGCCGCTCAGAATTATCTCCGGTGATGATTGAGATAAATCGTTAGACGCCAATCGATACATTTAACCTAATTAATTAAAACAAAGAAAAACTATGTATTAATTCAACAACGGCAATCTGTTTTGAATATGAAAGACTACCAATTTACTTATTTTAAATAAAAAAAGAAATTAAGAAAAAAGACAAGTACTAATCTTGATTCTCCTAAGAAGCTTCAACTGAACAAAAAAAAAAAAAAAAAAAAAAAACCCTTTTTCTCCTTCCAACTCACCTCTGGATCGCACAACAGAGTTTGATGTTATAAAAAAAAAATCATAACAATAATAAATACAAAGTTTCTCTATTCTATTTCGTGAAATGAATGTTTCCTCGAGACCTTTACAAGACAGAAAGGCAGTGCTTGCCTGCCTGACCGACATAAGGAAAACCCAAGGCCCAAACCCTTCCCCTCTCAACACTTGAGGGTTGGAAGACCAGAGGCTTGAAATGTCCTTTTTCAAATCAAGAAGGGACCTCACAATCAACTGCAATGTTTTTCTGTAATGAATTATCATTGTCGTTTGCATAGACGAACCACACCAATCCATTCCGATATAGCTGAAATTTGGTGCATTCGCCATATCTACAGAAGACATGGATCATTGACAAAATGACTTGATTGACGAGCATTGAAGAATCCCATGTCGATATAGCGATGGGCCACAATGATGAGTAAATCTAACTGAATATTCTTCTTGTTGCATGCAGATGTCAGCAAAAATCTGTTAACTCTGAACACCAAGCAAGAAAGGTAGCTCTCATCACCTCGTGATTGAACCGAACTCGAGGGTAAGGAGGAGAATCCTGACTTACAGGCATGTTCAAAAGTGTGAATTACTAAGAAACGCAACCACGCATCCTGCACTCTGGAGCAACTCTTCTAGTCCTTGCCATACTGCAGACTGGACCTCCAAAAGCTTTTCGGCTTTCGGCCTTAGCTTTTGATGGCACCGAATTGTTTCACCATGGATCTAGCAAGAACCAATTAAACTAGTAAAGAGTATTGCAAATTTACGCGAAAGCAATTTTTTAAATGGTCGTAGAGTAATTTACCAGACATCCTTGTAATTCACCCCCATAAATCCCTGTATGTTAAATTAGGATATGCAAGTAGGAACATGGAGGATGTGGACCTATGACCAATAAGGAGAAGAGGGTATGTAAAAAGACACCCTTTCTTTAATCTTATCGGTCCACATAATTATGCTCACTTTCACGCTATAATTTCAAGCTAAAAAATCATTCGAGTGGATATTGCTGGGATATCTTGAGAGAAAAACTAAATGCACATCTAATGATTCAAAAATATAAGATTCTTTTATGGCTCTGTAAATGAGCTCATATATCCCATCAAGAAATGCGGAAAAGCAACACAGGGCAGTGTGTGTGTGTGTGGGGGGGGGGGGGGACATTACCTTCAGAAACAATCTGATGACTGCCTGTATAAATTCAAAGTTGTTCCGGCAAGAAACCTCATGAATAAAAAAATTCAGCAGTAGTTCGATGAAGTTCAATTCTGGTATCTTATCTTCATCTTGCTCATCCACATCATCTACAATCTGAAGCATCCTAAGCTCTATATCCAATGCCGAAGGAGATAAGCTTTTGATATAATCAGTGAATGGCTCGACTGCAATTCACAGGAAAGACTGATATGAGAAGCAGAATGTGGAATAACAAGTTATCCGCCTTTATTGTTTTTGTTCCGGTTTCTTTACCACTAGCCAAATAATCAGAAAAGCCAAAGGAACAATCAAAATTAACATCAAAAGCATCTTTGATGGTTTTCATTTTTCCTCTAACAGTAATGCAAGATTTCAAATTGGTCTGAATATCTGGTTCAGAGAAAGGACACTGGGAAATGACTCCCTTTTTCCCTTTATCGTTTGGTAAATTTACAGAGATGACTTACCTTTCACCTATGACCTTAAAGAAAGCCAAAATAGCATCTGTCAAACAAACTGTCAGAAGACTTACGATTATTTAGATAAGCACAGTTTGAAGGACAATAAAGACATAAACTGAGTCTGTACAGTTCCTTTTGACAGTTCATGCAACAAAAAAGGAAAGAAAAAGAAGAAAAGAAGTAGATATATGGATAAACAGCATCCACAAGATTGTCGCTTCTGGTTATTTAAGGTCTCAACTCCATGACAAAACGCATGTACATCATTTATTCCGTAAGGAGAACCTCTATTGAAGGGAGAGAAATCAAACAAGCGTTTCTTATGATAATAATAATTTCAAAAATAATCTGTCAAATAGACTTCAAAATTATCTTTTCAGAAGAGCACCAAGAAAATATTAGAGCATATAGGAAAATGGCGCAAGGAACCTCCTCGAGATAGATTCACATTAGCAAAACACATTAAGCATAAAGGAAATGAAACCAGAAAAAGGTTCTGCCCATTTTTTATGAGTGATAAAATCAAAACTACGACAAGAATAGACAGAAAAAAGATAAGGAGCCACCAAACTCACAATTCTCATTTTTCACAGATGACTGGAGAAGACGCAAGAACTGCGATCCTTGTAGATCTGAGGAACCTTGAATTTGAACAGTTTCATTAAATTGAGTGTTCTTCTCCTGATCAACTGATTCTCCAGGATCAAATAATATTTCTCCAGAGATTGATGGGATTGAGGGTAGGAAAAAGGGAGCCTGTTCGGGCTTTTTTGGAGGTTCAATTGGTTTATTCCTAGCTCTTATAATGTCTAAATTGTACAAGCTCTGCCACTGGCTTTTGGGCAATAGTGACAGCGTTACTAGACCAGGAATTTCCTTAGCTAACTTGAGGTGCTGACTGATAATTCCAGACTGTGGAGGGTTTAAGGCATGGTCCTTGTCAGCATCCTCTGGACAATCTATAGAAGCAACAGATGGCATCTTGACTCTAGGCACTTCTTTACCACTCCCATAGAAATCAATCCTAGTGGATCCAGAAAACATTGCCTGATTGACCCACAAATAGACCCCATTCTGATCTACGTGACTGGTCGCTAAGACATCCATGTTGGGGGACAAAGAGAGAGCGGTAACAGACACATCAACATGCATTGCGTCAATTTGTCTGGCCAGGATTACATCCCATATTATAACAGTCCCATCCATGCTTGACGTCAGAAGCCATTTTCCGTCCTCACTAAAGCACATATCAGTTATCCTATCAGTATGACCTTGAAACTTGCGCACCATTCTTTCCGCAATAACATCAAACAAACGAATAACTAAATCATCAGTTACAGTGGCCAGAAGACCATTTGAACGATGATATACAATCTTAACTAGTCGACAACCTATTTCCCATCTGGACATGAGCTTTCGTCCCTTGAAGTCCCAAACTTTTACATCCCCATGAGAACCTGCACTTATCAAGGCAGTGTTTGTTGAATCGCATGCAAGGCCTACAACTTCGCCATCATGAGCACAAGCATCAGTTTCTGATGTGTTCACATAGCTTCCTCGACTAATTCCAGACTGAAGATTAAATCTCTCAACCCAACCACCTGCTGTACCCAAAACTGCAAAATTGCCACATGCACTAATAGCACAAGATTTAACTGGCGTCTGATTTTGAGAAGATGGACTCAGGATGTGCTCACCAAGAACAAAATTTTGGAGCCTCCATACATATGCTTGGGCTGTATCCATATGACATGTAACCACATTGCACCAGTCACGTTCCCTAATTTCCGCTACATCAAATGCAATCACTGGTTTCAACTTTATTTCTTCTGCTTTCAACTTTAATTTTTTAGCTCTTTTTGAAACATGACGCTGTGATAGTTCTCTACTTTGTTGGTCCTGGATAACAGAGAAAAGGCGGAATGCTCGATCTTGACCAGCCGACAAAATATGCCTCCCATTGGCATAGAACTTGATGCACAGAGGAGGTGCGCTGTGACCACTTCTAAACCGTAGCAAACGCGGATCACCATCAGTAGTATCAAAAATCCACATTTTAATGGAGTTGTCGGAGGATGAACTCATTAGCACTGGTTCATTGGCAAAGAAATGAAGTGAAACAATTGAACAGTCATGAGCCTCTCGTATGACAGAGTGAAGTCGTCTCTTCTCAAGGTTCCATATGGTTATGACACCAGAAGTAGCCCCAGAAGCCAAAAGTGGCTGCCCGTCCGTGCTGAATGATAAGGCAGTGACAGCTCCTCGAGTAGAATGACTAAAGGATACTATCTCTTCGTCATAACGGATGTTGTGGACATGAATTTTCCCATTGCCACATCCAACAGCAACAACATCAAGGGCTGGGGATGGCACACAACAAACAACAGGTGAATCCCAACCTTTAAAATCATAAAGCTTTTTCTTCGTGCTAATATTCCATAACTGAAGTGAACCTTCCTGACCCCCGACAATTACCTGTTATACTTGTCATTGTGAAAAAACTTCCAGCATGAAATCAAAGAATAATAATCACCCACTGTGCTCTATTCCATAATAGACCAGAATTGAAAAAGGTACCTTGTTTATATAGGTATCTGGATGCATAATGCAGCTAGGAGTGAATTCATCTCCCAACAGAATGTGTCCAACAGGAGAGATGTTCTCCTCAATGGCCTTAAATGCCCATAGAAAGATATTTCCTTCCAAATCAGCGCTCAAGATATAATCTCCAAAAAGCAGCAAGTGGTTAACCCTGGCACAGTGTTTGCTCCAAGTTGCCACCTGTCAATTGGCAAAAGCTCATTCGGTTATCATCTGAAGTGAACTACTACTTTACCAAGCCTGCTTCTAAGAAAGCAAGTGTACTTGGCGAGACAGCATTACTGTAACATAATAACATTCTGATATTGTTTACCAAGGAAAAATCAACGCAAAAAAAATTGAATGTGCATGAGTGCCAACACTCACTGAAAGGACAGCTGAAGAAAACTAATCAAGAGTTTCCTCTGTCCCCCTTGCAAAGAACTCACGAATGAATACAAGGGGAAAAAGAAAGTGAATTAAAAATCCTCAAAGAACCAAAGAAGAAACCAAGAGCATTATGGATTTCACAAAATCTTTGTAATCATTACAGAACAAGAAAAAGAGTATCTTGACAACAATTAACAGGAGATAAAAATAATATCCAGGAAAAAAAGCTAAATTATAGTACTGAAACTTGTGAAAACTATGAAAAACTGTAAGGACTTAGCAAAAACAGATCAGACAAGGCTTTAAAAAGGGTGTATTAGCTGATACAAGTTTAATCATCTGCACTCAGGAAGCTTCAACTCCAGTCAGGTTATTATTGACCATGAATGCCAAATATTAAACACCATATGAGATGGTACCATACCTGATGAGCACGCCTGAAGACCCCCACACTATTCCCATAAGCAGCAAATGTATAGTCACGATAAGAAGCTAGAGCTCGAATTTTCTTTGGGAGTTGAGGACCTTCCATTTGAATACAGAATTTTAATTAGGAGCATGTTAGGATAAATAACGAAAGAGAACACAGCACTGCTCTCTTGCAGCTAACTATGTATTCATGATAGAAACTAATCCAAGAAATAACCAAAAGAAACAGACTTTTGCATGTTATATAGAAAGTACTGTCACTAATTGATGGTATACATACATCATAAGTTCATCGAAAGAAACAATTTTAACCCATGGAAAACAAAAACCAACAAAAAGAAGCCATAACTGAATATGGATTAACTCAACAAACACTACCATTTACCGTAAGAACTTCATAATTTCCCCAAAGTGCCCTTTTTCCAACAACTCACTAGTGATTCAAGAAGTTCAGCTCTGTTTCCGAACTTCCAAGCAAAATTACATGTCAGAGTACTCTATTTTTCATTCTATTCAAATCCCAGCCAGGAATAAAGGGAGACCCAGATTTCTCAGGAATAATAAATAACCAAAAACTAATATTAATTATAATAATTGCTGAGCTTACCAACTAGGACCAAATTAAGCTTGGCACACTGCAAAAAAAAATCACCAACAGAAAAAAAGAAAATCATTAAGTTAGTGATCACCACATTAAAAGTCATGTAAGAGCAAAAAAAACACTATTGATAAAAATTTTACATTGTAAATTTGCCAAGCTTTTCCGACGCTGACGGTGACGAAGGTCTCAGTGCCGAGTCTTTGTACGGAAAAAGGCACGTTATCTGTAATGTATCCAATTGCTCTGAATGGCTCGAATATTCCCATTCTTCCCAATCAAAAAAAAAAACACGGAAATCAGCAAGAGCTCTGATGGTCGTAGGCGACGGGGGCTGCGGTTAGGGTTTAGTGCTGGTAAGAGAAGGGGTTTAAGGAAGATAGAAGTCATTATCCCATTTTGTATTTTCCTTTTTCTGTTAAAAAATAACATATTTATAAAAGCAAAAAAAAAAAGAAATATATGTTGTCCAGCCTTACTTCCATTTTGTATTTTCCTTTTTCTGTTAAAAAATAACATATTTATAAAAGCAAAAAAAAAAGAAATATATGTTGTCCAGCCCTACTTCCATTTTGTATTTTCCTTTTTCTGTTAAAAAATAACATATTTATAAAAGCAAAAAAAGAAAGAAAGAAATATATGTTGTCCAGCCTTACTTTAACTATCTACGTTGTTAACGGAAAAGAAAAAAAACATCTATGTTGAATTTTCTAGAAAAGCAAAACATTTATGTTAAATCAAACTTAGTATCCGATACTCTTTTATTTCTGAAAAATATTATCAAAGTTAACTTTTTAAAAGTATATATATGTCGTAGGTGATTTTCAACAATATAATTTACATTATGTTAAAAAATCAATTATAAATAACGATGAACTTAGTTAAGTTTGGAGAAATATCAAGCCCTCTCTTTTAGGTTCATGAGCAAGTCATGTAGACTTTCTGGTCGTTGAACTCGTCTTTTAGCTAAAGGTCTATTACTATACACAACATATACTCAGTATATTCCATCGATAGCTAAAATTATCATTAGTTAAAGTCTGAAAAAGATGAAAGGGGGGTACTTTTTTTCCTTCCGGAAAGAATGAAATGCATAGGAGACCATCCTTTTGTTGCGGCATGCTCCTCAGATTTACGGATTCGAGGGGGCCTCAGGCCCTACTTAGTTGACTGACAATGACAAAGGCTTGCGAAACTAAGTAGCGCCCTTTCCTTTTTGTTTGAATTACCCATTCTCATTATCTTTCATAAGTAAAGTAGACAAACCTATAGGTCCTTAGTCGCGTTGGCTTTCGGCTACTGGACTTTCGCCATCTAGGGTGCAGCATTCGGGCTGCTTCGCCTAGCAGCACAACGCTTGTATTGCGGCGGCGGGTTAGCAGAGAAGAGGGGACAACTTCTTTCTCTTTTGCTTTGCTTAATCTTCCTTTTCTGATTAAAAGTAGCAAGTCACTCTACTAGTGGTAGAGAGGCCAGATAGAAGGTTGCTCATCCAGCCCAGCGGATCCATTGTTTATGCGGCAGTGCAATACAGCTGAAAAGGGGAAAGCCCCTTTTATTAGTAAGGTATAGGTTGGGGAGCATACAAAAATTATTAAAAGGTCTATTACCACGACTACGAAACAAATAGAAAAATATGTAAAGGCAAGGCAAATTTTACATGAGCCAGTAGAATTTGAATATTCAATTGAAGAAAATTTTAACCTCAAAGTATCCTTGTTTTGTCCGATACACCATGCCTTTGGAATACAAAGCCCTTGATGTTAGGGCCTTAGAGGTAACTTTGGACTTTATGCATTGAAGCAATGAGATAATAGTATCCTAAATTACGTCCAAATACATAACTCTAGGACAAATTTGCTCCGTGTCCAAGTTTTAAAATTTTATTGCTCCGCATACAAGATTTTGCTTTTTTTCCTTTTGAAATAACCTTAATGCAAAGAACACTTAAGAATATTTTTGTCGACCAAAATATATGCACCGTGATGACGGGTGTCAAAACATTCTAATTTTTATATGTTTGTATAAATTAAACCTATATTTATGTATGTATATATGTGTGTGTATTTGTGTGTATATAAACGATAGTTTTACGCTGGCGCATGAGTGATCTGGAACTACACCTATGTATAGTTACTAGACATTTAGTTGAGTAAAAAATAATAATTCAAGAATAACTAGATTGGAATAAATAAGAACAACACTTTCATTTTCTTTTTGTTTGAAGGGCCAACGATTTTATTTTTAACTCACTTTTGACAAAGTAAACTTAAGACTTTGAAGTTTATTTCTACTTTAAAAAAAAGTTTATTTCTAAAAAATTTCATAAAATTTTTGAAGTTGTATACTGAGACTTTTAAATTTTTTACAAAACTGGTACTCTTTCTGAAAGTTTTCAGAATGTGTTTAATGGGAATTTTCAAAATGTTTAAAATAGTGTAATTTCAGCTAACCACTATTCACCTCTTCTAGTAGTGTTTTATGCCGGTGTTACGGTCCAACAATTTTTACACTACAAGTAATAAGGCTTGTCTTGTAAGAGTTGATGAAAGGAGAAAAATAGATATAATTATTTTTTGAGTTAATAATATTTTTATCAATTTTTTTTAATTTGTATAAAATATCATAAATAATGAAATTACATAAACTTTTTTAACCCCAGCAGCAGGGGCAGTTCCATTATGTACGGCATGACCACTCCTACCATTTTCACCGCTAGTTCTTCAGTCCTCTCCTTCTCCATCCTAGCTCAGTGCCACTCCTCTCCTGCCTACAGTATGCCGCCCTTCTCCTGAGCTGAAAATACTGCCAACTACCACACCAAATCACCATTCTACCATGATTTTCTCAAAAACCTCCCATCCACCTCTTTTGCCACCACCGCCGCCACAGGAGTCTTACTACAATCCTCTTCCTACTGACCTCATCCTCAACCATTAACTCAATGTCTTAAGCTTTTAGAAGATATTGCAATTTAACGGTAACTAGGAGAACCATACAAGCCGGTGTCTGGTGGAGTAGTATACTCTTGGGAATAACAACTCGGTTCTAAACGGAATAAAACCGTGTATAATATTTACTATTCACTAGAATCATCGAGTATGACAGCGGTGAACCGATTCAGTAATACGCAGAAAAGATCACAATGACCTCTTAGAGAGTATTACCATTCCACGTAAAATCTCAGGTTTAGTCGGAGAGTCACACACGGTCCCTCTTAAAATCTGACTTCCTTAGACAAAAATTACGTGCACGTTGTATTTATCACAATTTACCGTAAATTCCACATAAAATAAGAACTCTAAGATTTACGTGGAAACTCTCTTTCTGTGGAAGAGAAAAAACCACGGACAGTAAGAACAACAAAAACCACGGGTAGTAAGAACAACTTCCACTATTCGAAATAATATGAATACAAGAGACAACTCAAGTTTAAACTTAAACTTGAGAAATATAAGAGAACTGAAACACTCAATAGTTTCTTATACCAGATTGGTATAATCTCACAACTCTCTTTTCCTCTCTCTATTTTCTTTCACTCACTTCTCTCTCAAGAAGCTCTTGAAATGCTTATTCCTTTGGTTTTTGGTGTTTCTTCCATCTACTAAAACATGCCTATTTATAGGCCAACAAAGATGAATAAACACATGTGTTTTATTATTCATATGGTGGCTACTTTGCATTTGTCAAACTTGGTATGCCACCAAACAAACAAAGAAGTCTTCTTTTTTTTTCTTTGTTTCACACTTGTTTGGACACTTCAAATCTCCCCCTCCAAACTAGGGGCATACTTCGACTCTCATTAAGGTGTTAGTGTAAGTGTTGTTGTGGTTGTTCTTATTGTTCATAATAAGAAGAGTAGTTATTGAAAATCCACTTTGGCAACAAAGTGGTAGTGGAGTAGAATCATTTACGATTCGAACCACTCTATATTCGGTGTACTCATTCACTACTTCTCATCTCCCATTCTTGCTCTGATTTTGAATATCTTTTGAGTTGAGTCAAACGAGAAAATTCTGCAAAAGAGCCAAACACTCTATTCACCCCCCCTCTAGAGTGTATTTCGGACCTTAAAATTGGTATCAGAGCCTAACCTTGATTGCTTGGCCTATCTTTGCAAGTAGCAAGGTTAAAGATCATGGAAATGACAACCTCAACCTCAACCTCTTCATCTCACACTTCATCTCCTAAGCCTACTGCACTATTTTCCGGATCAAACACTAAAGCACCTATGTTTGATGCCCAAAATTATTTTTTGTGGAAATTTTGAATGATCAATCACTTGAAAGGCTGTGGCTTTGATATATGGAGAGCCGTTGTCAAAGGAATTGAAGTTCCTATGATTACCAACTCAAAAGGAGAATCAATATTCAAAGATGAGGATGACTACACCGATGAAGAAAAGATAAGATTTGCCATTAACGGCAAAGCATTTGATATTCTCTCAGGTGCTCTCACCACCACCGAGCTTATAAGACTTCAAGGTCTTGAAACAGCCCATGAGGCATGGAAAAGGCTTGAAATGATACATGAAGGAACTGAACAAGTAAGAATGGCCAAACGACTTATGCTCATGAAGGAGTATGAGATGTTCGGAATGAAAAGCGGTGAGAAGATTAAGGAGACAATCGATCGATTCACATGAATAGTTAATCAACTCTCCATGGTGGACAAGAAAATCTCAAATGAAGACATTGTCTCAAAACTCCTCAACTCTTTGCCAAGAGAATGGACACCCAAAGTCACTGCCATCACCGAATCAAAGAATCTCAAGACCCTTACCCTTGATGAGCTATCCAGTAATCTTCTTACTCATGAAATTCTTATTGATGAACAAAATAGGATGAACCCTATCAAGCCTACACAAACATCACACAAAGGATTGGTGGTAGAGTCTGATGAATCGGATGAGGAAGTTGCCCTTCTAGTAAGAAAATTTAGAAGAATGGCAACTAGAAACAAAGCTCAAGCAAGAAAGTTTTTTAAAAGACCATCTAAAGAAAAGGAAGTAAGTGAAAATTGCTATAGATGTGGTTGACCCGGTCATTTCATTGCCGATTGCCACGTAAAAGAGCCGCAAAAGCAAGAGAAGAAGGTCTTTCCTCAAAAGAAGAAAGCCCTCAATGCGGAGGTAACCACGTGGGATGATCTCCTTTCGGAATCGGAAGGAGAAGAGAGTGAAGATCAAGGTGTTGGACTTGTTGCAATAGTTGACAATCCAAAGATTCAACATACTTGTCTCATGGCAATTGAAGATGATCTTGAGGTAAATTCTAATCCTTCAAATTTGCATGATGAAATAGGAGATTTGCAAGATGACTTTGAAAATTTGAATTTAAAGTATAAGCATTTGAAAAAAGAGTTCAAGAAATGCATCTTAAAAAATAAGAGCTTGCATGACAAGAATATTTTGATGTTTCAAGAGCATGACATCATACTCACCATGCATAAAACGTAGCTCTTGAAAATGTAGAAATTAGAAAAGAATGTGAGAAAATAAAGTTAGACTTACAAAGACTAACAAATGGTAAAAACAATGTATACATACTGCTTGGAAATCAATTAATTGGAAACGATAAATCCGGTTTAGGATTTAATTCATCATCTTCTTCTATTAAACCTAAGTCCTTAAAGAAAAAGACAAATAATAGAAAAACACAACAAAATTCATCACCTTCTAAACCAAATCATGTACCCACTTGTTTTCATTGCAACAAACTAGGACATGTGAAGAAAGCATGTAGAGCTAGATTTGGAAGCACATATGCTTGGAAGCCTAAGGGTCGACAAACTAACCTTAAAGGACCCAACCATAAAAGGGTACCAATGCATACATCTTTTGGTTTTGTAGGCTCTCAAGATAAATGGAGTAGCCAAAGAAGAAGGAACCAAATGGCTTATGGACAGCGGATGTTCAACGCACATGACCGGAGACAAAACGTTGTTCACCAAGCTCAAGCTCCAAGATGGTGGAACGGTGCATTTTGGCGATGGGAGAGCCAAAATCCTTGGACATGGAGAAATTGGTAACTCTTCTTTTACTAGAAGGGCTTAAGTACAATTTGATAAGTGTTAGCCAACTATATGATGCTAATTTTCAAATTGAATTTGTGAAAAGAAAATGTGTTGTGAAAAAGAACGATAAGATTGTTTTTGAGGCTATACATAATAATGATGTTTACAAATTAGCACACATGATTTGATATCACAAAATGTTTCTTGTCTAGTTGCCAAAAATGATTTGACTCAACTATGGCATAGATGACTTGGACATATTAGTTTTAAAAATTTCAAAGAGATTTGCAAAAATGAAAAAGTCCAAGGTCTTCCAAAATTAAATTTCGAAAACCATGGCTTATGTGACACTTGTCAAAAGGCAAAGCTTGTTAAAACAAGTTTTAAGCCCAAAAGTGAAATCTCCACCACTAAACCTCTACAATTGCTTCATATGGATTTGTATGGGGATATTGGTACGGCAAGTCTAAGTGAAAAACATTACACCTTTGTGGTGGTAGATGACTTCTCTAGGTACACTTGGGTAATGTTCTTAGCTAAAAAGAATGATGCATGCCAATAATTTATGAAGCTTTGTAATAGATAAGAAAATCAAAGAGAGGACACAATTAAGGAAATTAAAAGTGATAGAGGTGGTGAGTTTGATGGAGAATTTCAAGAATTTTGTGTATCCAAAGGGTATGGACATAATTTCTCAGCTCCAAGAACTCCTCAACAAAATGGTGTTGCGGAAAGGAAGAATAGAACACTTCAAGAAATGAGTAGAGCCATACTAAACGAATTTGAGCTACCCAAATATTTTTGGGCCGAACCGGTAAATACCGCTTGTCATGTGATCAATAGAGTTTATTTGAGACCATTTCTCAAAAAGACTCCTTATGAGCTTTGGAAAGGTAAAGTACCAAATATTGATTATTTCAAGGTATTTGGTTGTAAGTGTTTTATACTTAACACCAAAGATAACTTGGATAAACTCGACTTCAAAGCGGATGAAGGAATCTTTATGGGTTACGCTCAAAATAGCAAGGCATTTAGAGTATATAATAAAAGAAGCATGAAAGTTGAAGAATCAATTCATGTCAAGTTTAGTGAACTCAATGAGGATAAATCAAACATTAATGATGATGATGATGATGAAATAATTGAAGTAAGCCAGATAGAGAAATTTGAGAATCCAAAAGGTAATATTGTTATTGACCTTAGGATTGATCCACTTGAACCTGATGTTGAAGATGAAGAAGTAGGAGGAGATACCTCAAATTTACCGGATTCATATAAGTATAGGAAAGATCATCCTAAAGAGTTGATATTAGGTGAAACTAGCCAAGGCATTTTGACTAGGAGAAAATTCAATGAAAATGCTTTCATCTCACAAGTTGAGCCTAAAAATATAAAGGAGGCAATAAATGATGAAGATTGGGTATTGGCTATGCAAGAAGAATTAAATCAATTTGAAAGAAGTGATGTTTGGGAATTAGTTGCTAAACCTAGTGATCATCCTGTAATTGGCACTAAATGGGTATTTAAAAACAAAATGGATGATAAAGGAAACATCACTAGAAACAAAGCTAGGTTAGTAGCCCAAGGCTATAGGCAAGAGGAAGGCATAGACTATGATGAGACCTTTGCCCCCGTAGCTAGGTTAGAAGCTATTAGGATGCTATTAGCATATGCATGCTATAAGGATTTCAAACTATATTAAATGGATGTGAAATCCGCATTCTTGAATGGAATAATTCAAGAAGAGGTCTATGTAGCTCAACCACCGGGGTTTGAAAATCATGATTATCCAAATCATGTTTTTAGACTCAAAAAGTCCCTTTATGGACTTAAACAAGCTCCTAGGGCTTGGTATGATAGATTAAGTAACTTCCTACTTGAGAATGAGTTTTCAAGAGGAAAAGTCGACACTACTCTTTTTATTAAAGAACAAGGAAACCATCAATTGCTTGTTCAAATTTATGTGGATGATATCATATTTGGTGCTACTAATGATTCTCTTTGTGAGCATTTTGCAAAATTGATGGAAGGAGAATTTGAAATGAGCATGATGAGTGAACTCAACTACTTTTTTGGTTTACAAATCAAGCAAAATCAAGATGGAGTGTACATATCTCAAATAAAGTATACAAAGGATTTGCTCAAGAAGTACAAATTTGAGGATGGAAGAAGTGTGAGCACTCCGATGAGCACAAGTACAAAGCATGACAAAGACGAAAAAGGAAAGCCGGTTGAGATAACCAAATATACGGGTATGATTGGTAGTTTACTTTATTTAACCGCTAGTAGACCGGATATTTTGCATGCTGTGTGCTTATGTGCTAGATTTCAAAATATGCCTAAGGAATCACATTTAGTTGCTATTAAACGTATCTTTAGATATTTGAAAGGAACTTTGAATTTTGGGTTGTTTTATCCTAAAAATGGATATTTTGATTTAAGAGGGTACAGTGACTCCGACTATGCCAGAAATCTTGTTCATAGGAAAAGCACCTCCGGAACGTGTCAATTCCTTGGAGATTGCTTGGTTTCTTGGTTCTCCAAGAAACAAAATAGTGTGTCACTTTCAACGGCTGAATCCGAATATGTATCGGCCGCTTCGTGTTGTGCACAACTACTTTGGATGATCAACACCTTGAACGATTACAATGTTAAGTTCGATGAAGTTCCCATCCTATGCGACAACACATCAGCCATAAGTATAGCACAAAACCCGGTTCATCATAGTAGGACCAAACATATAGAAGTGAGGCATCACTTCATAAGGGATAACATTCAAAAAGGATTGGTATGCGTTGAATTTGTCCCAAAAAATGACCAACTAGCTGATATATTCACAAAATCTCTTCCCACTGAGACATTTGAGTCTATTAGAACAAGATTAGGGATGATAAACATTAGTTAGAGGGATAAAGTTGAAAATCTCCAAAACTAGTATACGTCGATCGATCGACGTATCAAAACAAGAGATCGACATACGTTGATCTCTGACATCGATCGATCGACGTATGTCGAACTCAGACGTCGATCGATTGACGTCGTCGAATCTGCAACCTTTAAAACTCTCAAACACGCGAACCCTTCTTCATTTCTAACAAATTCCATCAGCGAAACCCTACAAAGCAGGCGCCCCCTCTTTCCAAAATCCTTTCTCTCTTCAATTTCATCTCTAAATCAAGATTCAACTCATCTCTGCTCTTGATTCTTGAGTTCATTTCTTGAAATCCTCCATTTCAACCTAAAATCCTAAATCTCTCAAGCCCTAAATATCTCAAAAATGTCTTCTAGGAGCAAAAATACAACCAAGAGGCCAAGGTCTTCTAGGGGTGGAGGAGAAGGAACAAGCACCTCTTCTCAAGGACAAACATCTCAACCTCAAAGAAAGCAATCTATGGATGAGAGTCAAGCACAAGTGCTAGCCACAATTAGGAGTGAGTTGACTCTCTCCAACTTCCCTTGGATCAAAGCCAAAGATGCCAAGGATGCTTTGGAGGAACCCCTAATCCCCGGGCATGTAAGTTGCATCTCTAGACATGCTCAAAAATTATTTGATATATGGGAAGATGATGATAGAACCACTATCCCACTCAAATTGCTTAGAATAAATGATATTCTAAGCAACGATGAACTAAGTCCCATCATTGAATGGTTAGATGTTCAAGAGTGGAGAAATATTTGGAATGAGAAAGAGATGCTCAAAATGTCCACTAAATATACTAGGCTTTTTTATGCGAATTTATGGATTGAATACATAAATGGCCTTCCCTTAGCTGTACATTCAGTTATTGATGGACATCATGTGAAATGGAAAGTTGAAAAAATTTGTAACTTGATTGGTGTACCCAACGAAGGGTACTATGAGTTTGATGCATGGAAATGGGATACGGCTAGGTGGAAAGTCTTTGAAGATGAAGTGAAAACTTTCTTAGGCTTCCATCCAAGTAAAAACACAAATGATATGCCTTTAGTTTATCGTACCCTTCTTGCCATTGTTACATTCTGCATCAATGGTAAATCCGCAAAATTGCCAAGTAACCTTGACTTCTACATAGCATACCGAATAGCTAACCTTGAGAAGGTTAACTTTGGGGATCTTTTTATGACAAATGTTGTCGAAGCCGCAACCAAACAAAACAAAGCTCTTCCCTATAGTAACCTTATCTATAAGATGCTTGTGAAGTCGGGTATTTATGTGGATGACACGGATGTTGACAACATAACGCACAAGGACTTCTATGATAAAGTCAACATCCAACAAATACTGAAGTCTAGAAAAGAAGCAATGAGGAGAGAACAAGAGGAGGAAGCAAGAGAAGACGAAGACCTTCCAGATGAGGCACCCATTCCTGAACCGGAAACTCATGAAGAACCAAGTAGCTTGAGCTCAAATGTCCCGGAACTTCAAGCTCAAGTTGCTAGTCTTCAATAAGAGGTTGGGGAGCTTCGCAGCAAGGTATCCGTCCATGAGTCGAGGTTTGCAAAGCTCAAGGCAAAGATGAAAGCTTGCATTCCTGGCATCACATTTTCTTCAAACGAAGACTAGGGTGTTTGTTTTAGCATGCTTCTTGTTCTAGCTTAGTATGTGTTGTTAGTTGTAAAACTTGGCTGTGTATTTGATTTTATGAAGTATTGTTGCTTATTTTTTTGATGCTTTCAAAAAGAGGGAGAAAATGGCTGCTGTTGCTTGGTTTATTACATGATGAGATTGCTTGATGGAAATAATTTTTTTGGTAGCTGGCAAAATGAGGTAAAACTGGAAATTGGATCTTTGTTAATTGTTGGTAAAATGAAAATGAGCATGAAGAGTTATTGATGCATGTTTGAGAAAGTTGGGTTGTTGATACACGTTTGGTTGAGGGGGAGCAAATTTTAAAGAAAAGTATTTTGGTTGAAGTTGTAAAATCTTGTTCACATTGACCACTACAGAAGGTATAAAGTGCATACACTTAGGGGGAGATTGATATTTTTCAAGTTTGAAAGATTCAAATAGTTAAAATGAAGCAAAAACATCTTTTAGAATCTTGGTTTTGAAATCATCAAAAAGGGGGAGATTGTTAGATTGTAAAATGTTTTGATGTTTTAAAAGGACTAAGATGGAATTTCACACCTTAAGTTTAAAGCAAATTGAGAAAAACATGTGCGAGACGTAAATCTCTCATGGATCGGTTGAAGTATACATCAGCCCCTCAGGAGGCACATGGCTCGATCCATGTGAAGCTTGGTAAATGTTTGAGCTCTCAGATCCATGTCATACTCTCAGCCAAGAGACGTGGATCGATCGACGTATAACTAAGAGACGTCGATCTCTCAGCTTAAGGTATGTCAATCGATCGACATACATCTGAGAGACGTCGATCTCTCAGCTAAGAGTACGTCGATCGATCGACGTACATCTGAGAGACGTCGATTTGTCAGCCTAAAGACGTCGATCGATCGACGTCATTCTGAGAGACGTCAATCTCTCAGCCAGGCAGACGTCGATCGATCGACGTCATTCTGAGAGACGTCGATCTCTCAGCTCTGGCACGTAGATCGATCGACGTCTCCAGGATTCAAAAATTTTCAAACGTTGGAACAAAATCCAAGGGAGATCTATGATATTTTCTATCTCCAATCTTGCTCAAATTTCTTGTGGACTTTAACCCAACATACTACATGCTTCCTTGACTATTTTAACCATGTCTAAGATTCTCTAGGGTGGATATTCAAGATCAAATCATTTTATAGGGTGGCTAAAGACTATTTGGGTGCTATCTTGACATTTTTGAAGATGAAGACTTGGTGGAGAGCCTCAAAAACGTGGTCAACTTTATCTATAAATAGAAGAGACTTGGATGAAGCAAAAACACACTTTCAACATCATCTAGCTTCATCTTTCATTGGTGTATAGTTCTCTCATACTTGTAAATTTGCTTAAAGCTTGTTTAGCTTTTCTTTGCTTTTCATTGTTGTATATTGAGAGAAAGAGAGTCAAGCACAAGAGGAACCGTAATATTTGATCTCTTGTTTGTGCTTAGACTTGTGAGAAAGTGTGAACCTTACTATATTTCTTCAACCCACTGTGAGAAGTTCTTGAGGGAACTTTTGTTGAAGTTGTGAGGAAGCAAGAAGTTGTTCTTGCTAAGAGTTGTAGTTGCTGTAGTTGCACAAGTGTGTTTTGTGCAAGAAGTTGCTGTTGTTGTTGCTTACACTAAGGTGTTAGTGTAAGTGTTGCTGTGGCTGTTCTTATTGTTCATAATAAGAAGAGTAGTTGTTGAAAATCCACTTTGGCAACAAAGTGGTAGTGGAGTAGAATTATTTACGATTCGAACCACTCTATATTCGGTGTACTCATTCACTACTTCTCATCTCCCATTCTTGCTCTGATTTTGAATATCTTTTGAGTTGAGTCAAACGAGAAAATTCCGCAAAAGAGCCAAACACTCTATTCACCCCCCTCTAGAGTGTATTTCGGACCTAACAAAGTCTTCAAGAAGATAATAGAATGCGATATCGAATAACTCAAGTACTTGTTGCTATACTACTCACTGTCTTCTTTTTATTGATTATATTAGCCTGCCGTCGCATATACCGCCGATGTTGGTAATATCACCAAATAAGAAAATGGAATAGAAAACCATGATATAATCTTCAAGAAAAATCATAAATTAACTCCATAATGAAGATAATAAGAAACTTAAGATATTATTTGAGTAAAAATACCAAAACTGCTCTCGTGGGTAAAATGACCAAAATACCCCTGGTGAAAGAAAACTCTAGAAATGACCCCGATGGTCAGAAATGGATATAATAACACATTTGTGAGGATAAATAAGAGATAAATGTCTCCTTGAAACATTGTCACCATGTCAAATACCTACACAAACTCAAAATACCACTTTTGCCTCCTTTTTGTAAGTTGTAGAAACTTCCAAGGAATACTAGTCACAAGATATATTTATAATCATCAAAATCACATATTAATAACATGATAAACATATATGAATCATGTACAAATGAAAAAAACCAATTTATCACATTTTAGAAAAAATTTTCTAAAAGCCCTAGACATCGATTGATCGAAGTATCTCTTCTTGAGAGATCGATGTTTCACAGTGAGGTTCAGATTTTGTCTCTGACCTACATCGATGTTCTTCTGCACTTATTCAATTTTTTATTATTTACAACATCATGTGTGACATTCTTAAGTATTCAACACTTAAAATCATGAATTTGAAAATTATCCAAACATATTTCTCAACATTATACCATGTTTTGTGCAGTACTCTTCAAATTCTATTGATATATACTCTCTGCCATTGTCAGTGCGAATGCATTTCAACTTTTCTCCAGTCTCTCTTTCCACTATTGCATGAAACTTTTGAAAACATTGGAATACTTGACTTTTATTTCTTATCAAGTAGATCCAGGTTTTTCTAGAAGAATCATCAATGAAAGTAACAAAGTATTTGTTTCCACCTAAAGATTCTACCTCAATGGGACCATACACATCAGAGTGAACCAACTCTAATTTGTAATCTTTTATCCTCGAGTTCTTCTGAAAAGAGACATGGTGTCGTTTTCCAAATAAGCAGTAATCACATGGGTCTAGTGATTTACCTTTGTCTAACGTTATCAAGGATTGCTTTGCCAGTAACTGCAACCCTTTCTGCCCAATGTGCCCCAAACGTCTGTGCCATACATTTAGGGAATCACCGTCTTCAACTGCATTTATTTGACCTTCACACACTTAAAAGTGTGTCTTGTACAAATTACAACATAACTTCCTTTTTGCTACCACCAGAGAACCTTGGTAAGTTTCCATGTCCTATTACTAAAGAAATGCTCATAACCTTCCTTGTCCAGTGCGTTTGCAGATAAAAGATTGAATCTCATATCTAGAACATATTGCACATTTCGTAATGTAAATGTGCAACCAAGTGAAGTTTTCACAATAATATCACCCATTTCTATAATCGATGAGGTGCTTTTGTTTTCCATCTTCAACACACCAAAGTCTCCAGCTTTGTGTGTGGAGAAGTATTCCTTGCTAGTAGCACAATGATACAAATCACCTGTATCCACGATCCATTCAAGGTCTATGTCTGAGACATGACAACATTCATTTTGGTGACAAACCAATATTGTCTCTCTGTCATCACTTTGACGCTATTGGTGTTGTGTTGTTATCTCCCACCTTTTTCTGATCTCGATCTTTGTCTTGATTCAAAGACCAACGATTCCTTTTGAGTTGGTCATTCTTACCACAGTCCCAACATTTTACTCTGCTTTTCAATTTGGAACGACCTCTGGATTTGTCATAATCTTTTGATTTATCATGACTGTTGAATTTTCTATTTCTGCTCATTCCTCTTTCTTGTGTTAGAAGAACCTGTCCTTGCTCCTTTGGTTGCATCATCTTAATATGCATCAACAAAGATGATGTGACCTCTTTCAATGTGGTTGCTTCTTTACCATGAAGTAAAGTGTTGTCAAACCATTGAAGTAGGGTGGAAGTGAACTCAAGAGCATGACCACCTTATCCTCGTCCTCTATAGTAACACCAAAACTCGCCATTCGGAATATGATGCCATTGAAATCATTCAGATGAGACAAAAAATTTGTACATTCGTTCATTTGGAGTGTGTAGAGCTTCTTCTTAAGATACAATTTATTTGTCATCGTTTTGGACATGTACAAGCTTTCTAGCTTTGTCCAAATCTCCATGGCTGAGTCGTTTCCATCTACATTAATTAGGACTTCGTTGGACAAGTGCAAGCAGATTGCACTTGCTGTTTTATCATCCATGTCTTCCCAATCATCATCTTTCATGGCTTCTGACTTTTTCTCTTTGCAATAAAGAGCTTTGTGAACACCTTGTTGTATAAGGTAATCCTTCATCATTTTCTACCATATGGAAAATCCATCATATCCGTTGAATTTTGCCACATTGAATTTCATCACTTCCATATTTGAGAAAATCAAGAACCGAATAATCTGGCTCTGATACCACTTGTTGGGACTAAAGACCCGATTCTAAGCAGAATAAAACAGTGGATACTAATTTAATATTTACTAGAATCGTCGAGTATGACAGCGAGATAAATAGCATTAAAAGTGAAGTGAACCGATTCGGTAATACACATAAAAGATCACAATGATCTCCTAGACAATTCCACATAAAATTCCAGGTTTAGTCGGAGGGGTCAGACACGGTCCCTCTTAAAATTCGACTTCCTTAGACAGAAATTATGTACACGCTGTATTTATCACAATTCATCATAAATGCAAGATAAAATAAGGACACCAAGATTTACGTGGAAACCCCCTCTTTGTGGAGGGAAAAAACCACGGATAGTGAGAACAACTTCGAATGTTCAAAATAATAGGAATACAAGAGACAACTCAAGTTTACACTTAAACTTGAGAAATATAAGAAAATTAAAACACTCAATATTTTCTTATATTAGATTGGCATAATCTCACAACTCCCTTTTCCTTTCTCTATTTTCTTTCACTCACTTCTCTCTCAAGAAGCTCTTAAAATGCTTCTTCCTTTGGTTTTTGGTGTTTCTTCCTATTATAAACTCAAGCAAGAATATAGTAGAGAAGAGAAAAGAGAAACTAGAGAACTTTGTATCTCCAGGTGTGTCATTTATATATGACATGTGGTCATATTTATAGGACTCACAGAGTGAAGATAAACTTGGACAAACCCTTTTGGATATCTACATTTAATCTGATATTCATGATATATGATAAACCATAACCGGATCGTCAGTTAGTCAATAAAAGTCAATGGTTTAATCCTAATAGCCCAGTATACAAAGTACTGCAGTTCAGCGGTTTAGTGCTTAAGAACGGCTGTCCGGCCTCAGCATCACCTCAGTAGGACAACACGACACCCTTATAACATCGAAGAATCTATTAAGGTTTGCACCTCGGCATCAACTTCAGTATATGTTCAAATGCTGTACTTCAGACTACTTCATTTAGGCAATGCTTAGTCATGCATTTCGGTAAGGCCAAGTCACGCACTTCGGCAAGGTTCAGCTGTGTACCACAGCAGGTCGTGCACTTCAGCAGAAGACAGCTGTGTACCACAACAAAATGAACCCACTACGATAATACTTCGTGGGACCCTCAAACGGAGATACTTCTCAAATATATCGACTACAGCTGTTTGGTCTTCCTGAACACGCCAAGGTCACAATAGCCGGTCTATCAGTTACATCAACTAGGCCGGCCTATTGATCACATCAGTCGACCTATTGATCATATCCGCAGACCTATTATGCCTTAGGCTCTCTGCCCTAAACAAAGCGTCTTCTCCAAGCTATCATCAGAGTTTCAGATTGGGAAAAAAGATCTATAAAGGTAAGGAGACCAAGACAAAGAAAGGGGACCCGAGACTTTTACAACATATCCATACACCCTGCTCCTCGGAAAATACCGTGAGAAATTCCTAACTCACCCTTTACT